>APFE031212374.1:602-146127 GCA_000404065.3 Pinus taeda | reverse complement strand
TTTATTTCACTACAAATGTATGGTGGGATTCAGAGAAAAAAACAAAACTTGAAACACTTTGAATAACAAGGTAAGTTAATTATTTTTATAAGGATTTGTTGGAATTTTAGGTTTTCCTTAAAAAAAAATCCAGAATTTTAAGTATGATGTATAGTTTCCACAATCCATTTAATTAAGGGAAGTAGATTCATTTATGTATTTAAAAACCAAAATTTAAATAACAAAATGTTGCAATGTATCACTAATTATGAATGGCTAAAACATAGAGCAGCTAGATTGTTCCATATTCAATAGCATATTGTAATTGTTGTAAGTTTTTATCTTTTTAAATATATCTTCTATATAAATTTCAGTGTCCAAATCAATTTTTATTGCATCAAATATATTTTATGTATTCAATAATGCAATTTAAATATTTAAAAATTACAATTTATTTCATCTAATGCAAAACTTCAAACAAATAGACAAAATTATATTTAATATTAAAAAACCAAATCATTTTTCAAAATTTAAATGAAAACTTCATTAAATCGGCCTATTATTTAAAAAAAAAAGTTATTAGTAAATTTGGAAGAAGTTACAAATATCATCATTAAAAAAAACTCAATTTACAGTTTTGGTTCAGGAAGTTAAAAATACCATCCTAAAAAAACTCAATTTACAGTTTTGTACAGTTTTGTTTATTATTTTTATTTTGATAGCAAATTAGCTCTAAAACTTGAGAATTATAATTTATAAAAAGGTCATAACAAAAAATCATTGTACGTATCTACATTCTGATGCATAAGAAACTCAAATGTAAAAATCATTGTGAGTTAGATATCTTAGTAGAATTGGCATGGGCCGTTGCTCCCTCCTTTCAGCTCGTTCGACCTAAATAGAGGATGCACATAATACATCTAGTCCGGATTATAATTTTTAATGAAACCTCATTTTCCGTACTAGTTCCTCTAAATTTAAAGTTTTAATGTTGTTTTGGTGGTAGGGTTATGTTTACTGACGGTGTCCCTGTCTAAAGTAAGGGTAAAGTAAATGACACTATGCATCTGCACAAAGCAAGTCACCAGGAGACATATGTCACATGCTATTCAACAATGGTTTCTTACGGAAACGGTGGGATTCTCTTCTTTAGTACTGGGTTAGTGGAATTCGAAAATTCCAATATCGGTAGAGGGAAATCTTAAACACATTCCTCTTAGGTTGAATTTGGCAAATTTGAATACTAAAAAAGGAGGAGAAACTGAAATATATTGGCTTTACTTGTTCCCATTCTGGAATGCCATGAAATCGACGACATCAAATCAATCAGATGGAATCATTTGACCTAGAATGATAATCAATCGTTTCACAAAGGCTTTTTGATAACGAGGTTGCACTAACACATTAAACACATCTGCTCCAAGTTTTAATTTGATCAAGCGTCACCCACCTTGGATTACCCTGCAAAGTCATAAATATTTTCATGGCCTTGAATTAATTAACCCCAAAATAGTCTGGATATGCAATACAAGAATTTACGTAAAATTGACCTCTGCAATGACGCTTCTACAGCTTATGAGAATGGTGAAAGAACCCTTGATATAACATCCTTTGATATGACAATTAAAGTGTTTGCTTTTAGTGGAGTTACACACTTACACCTCTCCCAAACTACTCCCAAACTATTTGTGGGAATCGGTAGAAAAGGTTCAATTATTCGTGGGAATCAGCAGAGAAGGTTCACTTCTCACAAGAAACGATGGTTTTTGGACATGCTAGAATTCTCGGAACAAACCTTTCCATTCGTTATGCACTCAATCTCTGTTTTAGATAACAGAAGCAGATAGCAGGAGTCCTCTTCCAGCCCCACAGCCATATCCTTCACTAACACCTGGAACTGATCCACCGTGAACACTTGCTCCAGCTCCATCCCCAATTCCTCTGCCCACACCTCCACAATGACCACCAACTTAGCCACCACCGCCACTTGCTCTACTAGCGAGGCCACCATTGCCACCTGCTCCTCCGCCAATACCACTGCCCTATCCCCCACCCATGCCGCCTCCACCACTAGCTGCCCCTCTCCTTCCCCTAGAAACCACCGCCACGAACTCCACCATGTATTCCACCACCACTATTTTCTGCTCCACCACCTGCTGTTACTCCACGAGGGTGCACACCTGCAATTTCAACACAACTTTGCCCTTTACACACCAACCTCTGAAACTCCAAAAGTGTGTTTGATGTATTCAATGAAGCATGGGCGGGGTGGGTTTACAAGCTCAAACTTCGAAGTTGAATGTTTTGAGCGGGTTTTTAAATTCAAATGGCATAATATTAATGCGTACAAATCCACCTCATATTATTTCGTATACACTATTTATAAACAATCCACGTCGTATATCGTATAATTTTGTATTAGGACATTCCATGCAATCAATATAAGATTATCAGGAGGTGTGGGGAATGGATGGGTATATAATGCGCACGCCCTTGCGTTTGGATGACCATCGAAGAAGACAGCGAGATGGATGATCATCCGGAAAAGGAGAAGTCGGATACGCTCATAGTATGGGCATGCTTCTCTTAATTGGAAATATTAGTTGCCGCATGCCATTGTCTTTTTTTTTTTCCTAGCGTTTCAATGTGGTATATGTATATTTTTGAAAAGGAAGTACGGAAATGGACGACAAGGCTTAATGCAACCTGTGCGACAACCTTTCTGTACTCTCATGTTGCTCCAGTAAAAGCAAGCAAGGCACACTTGCAAGAAACCAGAGACACGAGGAAGCGCGACCCATTAAAGGCTGCCTTTGCCATTTTTCAAATGTGGCCATGTAAGGTGCGTGGGTTAGTTGGATATGAACAATCTGACATTCATAAGAGTTGTTTGGCACCGTTAATCAACATGATTTTATAACTGGATATGAATAATCTGATATTTATAATTTTTTTAAAATCTGGCAGGAATTTATTAAAATTACAATTTTGATGGGTAATTCTTGCATAATAGAAGTGTTCTAGAAATTTTTGAGGGTGCTAAATTTATATGTACAATAAAAAACAAGTTTAAATAACACAAAACAATATTTGAACTCAAATTTTTCTGACCTGACCTATTCCAACACTAATTTTTTTTTTAAATCACACTAAAAACAATTACATTCATAATTATCCACGTAAACAGCGGATTTGGTTTGTTTAATAAACGTGACGATACGAAAAAAATGTACACGAGCCGTAATGGGGAGCATGACAGAAAGTATCAAACTTGCACCACACTTCTGTAGCAATACGAAGTGGTTCGGCTTGTTTTAGGGTTCTTGAACATTGAATCAATTTTAGAATTCGTGAGAGTAGAACCAGAGTCGTTGGACGGAGCGCGTGGTGGTCATGCAGTGGAGTGTATGTCCATCTTGGTCCAGATCTAAATTTACAGGTGTGCTTATCCTCAGATGTCCCTCAATCCTGTTTTGCCTTCTTTAGCCACCACGTTCTAGTCATGCGATACGAGCTCCATGTTATTCCACATGTAGAGGCTCCTGCTTGATACATGATATTCCACCTGTTTTTGTCTCCTGCTGAGGTATTTGCGCTGAGTTATTTATACCTTGTTCATGTGAGGGAAGTGTTTTCCTTCAGACTCTACTCCTTCCCTACTGTCCTCACGTAGTAGCGGAGCTCTTCATTTATCACCTATTTTCAGAGTTTCAGTCATGGAGACTTTTGACTTTGGATTCAATGGATGCACTCTGCTCATCGACCTCCATGCGTCTCGAGGTCAGTTATTTTCTCTGTTGTTTTAGTTTTATAATGATCAATGAAGTTTTAAATTTAATGGCATGTTATTTTCTGGAGTGACATTGGAGGATAAATGTCATTTTCCTTGGTTTTTCTCTTACATGTTATCATACTCTCCTCTTTTTCATATAACTGTCTAGATACAATCTTTCGAGGGTTTGGGTCTGGTGTTTTCTTATCCTATCCGGTATTATAGGGATGTCGATAGGGTGGTTTCGTGCTGCTGTACAAAGATTTTAGAACTTCTTTGTTTTATCTAAGCCATGTTCCGACTTTAGAATCAAGATTGGGTCTTGGTGGTGCATTTGCGTTATGTTCTGTTGTTGCGTAGCATGTCCAGAGGTCTCTACGTGACTGGCTGGACTCATTCTTTTCCTGTTTGGAAGGGTTGCGGAATGTTTCTGATAGGTTTTCTCGTCAAGGTTTCTGTGCGAGGATCTTTCGGATTCCTCTGATAGTTTTCCTTCCTTTCATCCTTGGGGATGCATGTCTTCGGGCTTCCCCTCTGAGTTGTCCTCTGGTTTTTTTCCGATCCTACATGCCATTTTCCGGCTGTTAGGGTAATCTTGACTGTCATCGTACTTGCTGAGGTAATGCTTGCGTATGATCCTTCCCAGTATTGGCATTTACTAACTGCCGTCATTTTTTAAAACCTTCCTCCCTTTCGTGTCGTGGATCCTTATGGAGGACTATGTCTCTTTATAACATGGAGGACATTTGGATGTTTCTATCCACATAGCCGTTTAGGAAGTTACGTTCCTAATTCTCGAGGCTTCTGCATCAGGTCTCTGTGTCAGGGTACTGTCATCTAGGTCTTCTTTATCCAGGCTTTTTTGCGGACGTGTGGTGTACTTTTCATATCTGATCCATATCTTATTTTTGATGTCATGCTGTTGTGATGTGAGTGTGGTTGGTGGCTTCATTTAATATGGATCTCCCCTCCGATTCATCTGCCATGGAGGCTATGATATTGGTTGCCACTCTGGCAGAATCTGCCCATCTCAAGGAGGGCAAACCTTCCGGGTGGAAGGAAACTTTGGAGGACCTTCTCATTGGTCCATCTCTCCCTTATATTGATGTGGATCATTGTATTGGCAATAAGGAGGTGTCTCCGAATCATGTTGAACATGTAAACATCGAGGCTCAGGTGGATAGACGTGTTGGGGCTTCTAGAAAGGTCCCAAAGCCGGTAAAGACTATCCCAGCACCGGCTACCATTCATATTGATGGCTCTCACCTCTCTGATCGTATATCCAGCTTGGAGGAAAATGCCCTCATTGGGCATTGGCATTTCTCGGAAATGAATGACTCTAGGATGCGTGTTTGGATTGAGTATCAATGGAAGTCGATAATTGGCTACGTTCCTATTATTGATGGTCTGCTTAAGGGTTGGTATTGTTTCCATTTTTTGAAGCCTTGCAATCTGGAGGCCATCCTTAGACATCAATGGGTTTTCAATCGAAGCTTTCTGGTTCTGCATCGTTGGTACCTAGGGTTTAATCCGCTCAGGAATACCCCAATAAACCATTTCATTTGGGTAAAACTCCTTGGTTTGCCGCTGGAATTATGGTCCAAGGAATCTCTAATTGCGATTGGGAATGCGATTGGAAAATGCGTAGATGTCGATCCTTGGTGTCTTGGCGAACGGGATAAGAAGGTAGCGTGGGTGCTGATTGACAAACCATTCAGAGGAGGTTTTCCGGCCAATATTGATATTTCTTGGGCGAGTTTTCATATCCGGCAGAGGTTGGATTTATGGGGTATTCCTTTCCGATGTTAGGCATGTCACCTCACGGGTCATTTGTTTAAGATCTACCCCAGACGGTTCTATCAAGGGCATCGTTATGAAAAGGGTTCCTCTCCTTTCCCTGGTTTGGCCTCTCTTCCTTCGTCTCGATGTCGGTCTTCTTTTGGTTTGGAGGATTTTATGGCACCATCCCCTGCTGTTCCATAGGCTCCTCCTCCGCCGTCGGTCCCCTTTGTACCGGAGGATCCCATCTCCCGCTCGATGCCGCCCTTGGAGGATGCCCCTTTCTCTTTTCCCTCTGGCCCTCCCTATCCTATCAAGCCGGTCTCAGACCATGAGGTACCTAACCCTCCTCCGGTCCCTCCTCCCATTATTCTCTGTAGCTCAGATTCTCTCCCTGGATCGTCGCCTGCTCCTTTTATGAAGTGCGAGAGCGAGGGTAAAGGAAAGGATATTCTGATCTCTCCCACCCCAGTTAATTCGCCGATTTCCTCGCCGACCAATTCGGTCGATAGTGATTTGGATTTCTTGCTTTCAAAGAAATCCCTGGATTTAAAAGCCCTTACTATCCACAAGCCAGGTGTCAAATCATCCCCCATCATTAGTCCCGACTCTGCTTGTAACATTACTGTTCGAAGGAAAAATGGAAGGGGAAGCCGTCATTTTCGTGGACGGGGGATTGGTAGTGACAGGGGTATCTGCGAATTATCTCTATTTGATGTTCCTATCACTGAATTATCGGACGAACAGCCTCTTAGAGCTAGAGAGGCTGACTTTCCTTCCAAATGAATTTTATGGTTTCCATGAACATTAGGAGGTTGGGGGCCAGGAAAAAATTTCTGGTTTTACGGGACTTTTTTTTCTCTGTCAACCCAAAGATTATTTTGATCCAAGAATCTATGCACTCTGCTTCTCTCTCCATCTCCTACCTTCGAAATATGTTTCCATCCTGGTATATTTCTGCTATCGATGCTAATGGTCTCTCTGGTGGTTTAGTTGTCCTCTGGGATTCGGTTTGGATCTTGGCCAAGACTTATAGTTGCATGGTGGGCATCCTGATGTCGGCGCTGTTTCGGGGTCAAAATTTTTCCATTAATATTATGAATGTGTATGCTCCATACAGGAATCGGAAGCCTTTCTGGAAGAAGTTGTTCGAATCAGTGATTCTTGACATTGACAATCTTTTGATTGTAGGAGACCTTAATTTTACTCTAAATTTGGATGAAGTGTGGGGTTCCAGTCAGAGAAAGGACTCATTGGCGGATTTTCTGAAGAATGTTTTGCTTAGCAGAAATTTCGTGGATATCATTCCGGCTCAGATGTATCCAACCTGGGAGAATGGGAGATCTGGGGACGCATATGTAGCGAAGCGTCTTGGCCGTTTCATTCTGCATGTTAGTCTAATTGATAAGTTGGGAAAGCCGTGTTCCTCTATTGAGAAGGTTTTTATTTCTGATCACCACCCGATTGTGATGAGATGGTTGGAAAAAGGTTTTAGGAAGGGATACCCGTTTAAATTCAACAGGTCTTATTTGGAGGATCCGGCTTTCAATATTTTCATTAATAATCTCTGGTGTGAAAAGCTGTCTTCCGATCCCCGTGTCAAGTTATTGCCTTTCAGAGAAAAAATGGAGATTATTAGGAGGGTGGTAAAAGAATGGCAATACAAGAAGAGACTATCCAATAGGGTGATGTTACAGAGGATTCAATCAGTATTTGATGGTGTTTTAGAGGCCATGGCATCGGAGTGGCTATCTTTTCAGCTGCGTTGTCTTATCAATGAATTACAGAGAAAGAAAGCCAAGATTTTAGAACATGATGAGTTATCTCGGAGACTGAAGTGTAGGTTTTTGTGGTTAAGAGAAGGGGACAGGAATTCTAAGTTTTTCCACAGATACGTCAACGCTCGGAGGGAGAGGAACAATATATGGAAAATCAGTGATGGGGCTGGGGTCTTTTTGTATTCACAAGAGGAGATCTCAAGAGAGGCTTTGAGCTTCTTCGAAAAACAATATAAGAGAACTGATGATAGGTCTTTCTGAGATATCCTGTGGGGTATCAAGCTTTTTCCACGGATGTTTAATGACGCAATAAATGATCAAATCTATAAACCTGTGTCCAAGGACGAGCTGCTAAAAACTATCAAGATTTTTAAAAAGGACAAATGTCCCGGGCTGGATGGTTGGTCCTTTGAATTTTTTTGCCATTTCTTTGACTTAATCAAATCAGACCTTCTGAATATGGTGGAGGAATCCAGAATTTCGGGCTGCATTAACCATAAGACATCATCCACCTACATTGCTCTCATTCCCAAGAAAGAAAACGCTTCTTCTTTCACAGATTTCCATCCAATTTCTCTTTGTAACATTTCGTACAAAATTATTTCAAAGATCATTCCTGATAGGATCAAAGTCACTCTGCCACTTCACCTTACGAAGAATCAACATGCTTTCTTCAAAGGGAGGAATATTATAGATGTGGTTGCTTCTACACAGGAAGGCCTTTTTGCCATAAGGGAGAAAAAATGTGATGTTGTGCTATTGAAGATTGATCTTCGTAAAGCCTATGACTGTATGGACTGGACTTTCATTAGGTGCATTTTGGCAAAGGTGGGCTTACGTGCAAACATGATCAGCTGGATTATGGCTTGCGTCGAAGAGGTTAATTATGCTGTTCTAGTTAATGGAATGCCTACGTCTTTCTTTCGTGCTTCTCATGGCCTCCGTCATGGTTGTCCTTTATCTCCACTGCTTTTTATCCTGGCCATGAATTCTCTCAGTTTACACATCAACAAGGCGGTGGAGGAAAATCGATGCTCCCCATTGAAGATTTGCCGGAATCTTTCTATTTCCCACAATCTGTTTGTGGATGATATTATTTTGTTTGGCTTATTTTGCAGAATTACATGGAAATGTTACTTTGATATTCTTCTCAATTTTCAAAAGGCCTCGGGGTTACATATAAATGGATCAAAATCTATTATATACCATAGTGATATTAATCAAGAGGATTTGGATTGGTTGGCTAATCTATTTGGTTACGAAATGCAGCCCATTGGCTTGGGTATCAAATATCTGGGGTTCATGTTAAAATCCCATTGTTATTCCAAATCTGATTGGTTATGGATTCCCGAATGATACTTCAAGAAAATCTCATCATGGGAATTTAGATGTCTTTCTTTGGCGGGAAGGGTTGTTTTGGCGCAATCTGTTCTTAATCAGCTGGCTGTTTATTGGGCTCATCTCTTTTATCTTCCCACATACATCATCCATTCGATGAACAGACTCTCTGCAAATTTTATTTGGGGAGGACAGCTCGGAAAAAAGAAATATCATCTCTCAAAGCTTTCCTATATATCTTCTCCAAAATCCAATGGTGGATGGGGTCTCTTAGACCTGTGTACTTTTGGTAAGGCCTTGCTCTGTAAATATTTTTGGAGAGGGATATGTGATAGGGGCATATGGGGTTCGATCATTCAGAACAAATATTTGGGTAAGAAAGATCTTTCATATTGGTACAGGAAAGGGTGCATTGGGTGGGCTCATGGATCACCTATCTAGTTGAGATTAAGAAAAGTAGAGGCAATTATTAGGAAGAATCTGTATTGGCGTTTTCAATCGGGAGACAGAATCTTGATTGGGAGGGACTCTTTTATTTGTGGAAAGGAGGAGCTCAACATTCTGGGGCGTTTAATAGCCTTTTTTCACAGAATGGGCATTTTCTATTGGGATGGCCTGATCAACTTCTGAAATGGCCCTCTTCCCATCTGGTATGAGGTAGCTGATTTGAATATGCAATCGGACATTGCATTATCATGGAATTATATATTATCTAAGCTCAGGCTCAAGGGGCTATTTAGATCATCTGCGCACGACTACCTTACTTGGTGGATCGCTGATCGTATGGACACCATTTGTGTAAGGGACATATACCGACTTATGTTATCCAAGGAATGCCCACTGGGTATGAATATTTTCCCGATCACCTTCTGGAAATTGGGATGTCAAACAAAAATGGTGTATTTTGCTTGGCTTATTTATCAGAATAAAAATTTGACTTGGGAGAATTTAAAGAAGCGTGGTTGGTGCGGCCCTGGTATCTGTCCATTATGTAAATCAGCTGAAGAGGACAACTTTCACCTTTTCTTCCTCTGTAAGAAGGCTTGGCAGATTTGGATGCTCCTTGACAGTTTCTATGGTTTTCATTTGGATACACCAGCGTCTATCGGGGATGCTTTCATCAGTTGCAGCAAGGAAAAGGTTCAATTGCGTTTTATCTTTATTATTGTGCTATGGTGTATTTGGAGGTGGCGGAATGACTATATTTTTAACAATAAAAGGTCCCCAATGATGGTTATATTCAACAACATTTGCGCCTTCTTCGAAGAAATTCCTTTTCCCTCCTCAATGTCTAGTTTTCGACATGTTTCTCCTCCTCAAATGGAGCTTTCCTCTTTGCCCAAGGCTTACTTTGATGGGGCTGAACAGGCAGGTATATGTGGCTGTGGTTTCCTTTTGATGGTTGACATAGATAGCTCCTTCTATGTCCACTGGAATGGGGGAAGAGGGACCAACATGATGGCAGACGTGATGGCCCTCTCAGGTCTATTAAGCTTTTGTCTTTTTCTAGATCTTCGCGATGTCTCCATATTCGGGGATTCCCAAGTTCTTGTAAATTTTGTTTCTCAGAGAAATTCCATCACAAAAGCTCATCTCGCTAGATGGCTGGATCGGATCCAGTATTTATGGAACATTTCAGTGGGTGCTACTATCAGCCACATTCGCAGGGAGCTTAATCAGGATGCAGATTGTCTTTCGAAAAAAGGCCTTCTGGTTGTCCCAGGAACGTGGCATCTACAGGTCCTAGCAGATGGCATATACACATACATACAGGATTTTCTTCCTTCTTTCTAACTGGTTCACAATTTATATATGTTGCTTATATGTTTTTCTTATATGTTTTTGATAATAGTCATATCTTTCTCAACTGACATTAGGATATGTTTTTCATCCATATGATGGAAGCAATTTTGGCTTTTTACAGGTCCCTACTCCATGTTGATCTTTCTCCTATTATATGGCAGACAGTCATATAGAATCTTCATTTCCTGTCATTGTTTTTGGGACCCCTTTTTTATAGTATGATGTTCTAGTTTATCTTCTGATGTTTGCTGATATATACTTGATCTTTTATATTAGAGTTATATGTAAGAATGACAAGATGTATTCGCTCTGTTGCATAGGGGCAACTTGTATATCCAGTCTATATTATGTATCATGTAGACTCTTTTATATCTCTTATATAAATAATATATAGCTTTTTCTGCCCTGAAAAAAGGTGAAAATAATCAATATGATGAGCGTTATTCATTTAATATTATCTTATTTTTATTTAATAAATATTGAAGAGATTTGGTTTGTTTAGTAAATGTGATGATACGAAAAAAAGTACACGGGCCGTAATGGGGAGCCTGACAGAAAGTATCAAACTTGCACCGCACTTCCGTAGCAATGCGAAGTGGTTGGGCTTGTTTTAGGGTTCTTGGACATTGAATCTGAAAAATAAGGTAAAAAATAGTAAATGTGATTTGCGTTATTCATTTAATATTATCTTATTTTATTTAATAAATATTTACGAGAAATAACAATTAAATTACAAAGTGTTTAATAAATTTTCAAAAATATATATTTAAATAAAGTTGTGTTAAGGTTTATGAAAGGTTAATGAAATTTTGTTGAAATAATTAAGAAAAAATATTTTTGTTAGTTTATAATTTGAGTGATTTTAATAGTTAATGTATGCGTTTTCTAATACAAAGATGGTAGAGTATATATATTTCACTATCTAAGAGCACAAAGTATTTATATTAATATTATATTTTGGCTCATGATTCTTATAGATATTTCTTTATAAGATCAACATCCAAAATCTTTTTGTTGCATCCAATCTAAAACTAATTATTTTTTATATATAAAATCTCCAAAATATTCTTAATATTTTAATATATTTAAAGTGCAAACAAATTAAGTAGGAGAACATGAAAGCATAGTTTTCTCGTAAAACTCATCATATTCATCAACAAGAAGCATTTAAATCTAGATGGTATCTGATGGTTTAAAAGGATGAGTGAACCACAATGGTCCCATCTTGAGTGTGTTGGCCTACAAATAGTTGAAATTAGAAAAATTGTTATCAAAGTGCTACCAACTCATCCTCAAGATGAATTTTCACTCTCTATTCCGCCAATAATTCCCAAAAAAAGGAAGGAAACACTAAGAGCCCACAGTCAAACCACCACCTAGACTTACACGAGGAGAGAAACTAGAAGATAATGGATATTAAAAGGAGGCATAAGAAAACTCAAATATCCAAATCACATCCTGAAGAATAGGGTGTGAAATTGTCTACAATCAACACAATCCACATCAAAATAGAAAATGAGCCTTAGGAGGTCAACATTGAAGGAAAACACAATGGCACATTGCAAAGGGGATTCATGTCAATCCCAAAATTCTACCAAAACCCGCACAATACATTTTTCTTTCTAATTAAAACTGAAATTCCCAAATTAGACAATCTCTAGGTGGCAAAGGATACGTAAAGTCCATAGAAAAACTAGAAACTACAATTCCCTCATGGAGGCCTAAATAAGAGATAATTTCCATCCTTGCATAAAAAAAACCCACATAAATTATGAAACCATAAATTGAAGGATATATAGATGCCATAAATCAAATTCTATAGAAATACTAGACACCACAATTCCCTCGAGAGATAATTTCCATCCTTGTGAAACAAAACCCACATAAATTTTGAAACCATAAATTCAAGAACATATAGATGCCATAAATCAAAGACATGATAAATTAGAGTGGAATTTTACTAATAAATTGATGTTATAGCTTATAGAAAGAATTGGTCCGGACTTAAACAGGAACGCAACAAAATACATAAATAACCATAAATAGAGAGATGTAACGGAAATAATACTTCATTTCATTACTATAAAACACTGAAATATGCTTACAAACAGAAATGTAAATAAACCGGCTAGGGCGATGGTAGATTTATCTCTGAGAAGAGATGTGGCGGATACATGCTTCTGAACTAAGTCACAATGAGGCTTAAAGGCCTATTTGTTGTTAAGAAACAATGGAGAACCCTAAACATCCAAAAACCTAACCCTAGGAGATGAAGCTCCAAACTCTCGGCCCCGTTTGGGTAAATTGCTACATCAACTTCCCAGGGTTGTAACTTTGTCATACGATTTCCGTTTGACACGCACAATAGCTCGTTGGAAAGATCTATCCGAGGACTATAACTCTTGGATGAGCAACATTGGTGCACGACCCATTATACTCTAAATTTTCCCAAAAAAAACATCATTTAGGGCCTCAAAACGGCTCTGGAAGTTCAGGACCCGAAAAAACTCCTAAAAATAGTAAATTGTACTATAATTACGGAAACAAAAAAACTAAAAGAGACAGTTGTGGGGGTTCAACTGAGATAGGTGGGTGGCAACCAACATTCACCTGGATCATTCCTGCCCCCTTAGGAATCAATGGTCCCCATTCCGTCTAGATGAGGAAACTTCCACTGAGTTGGGTCCCTGGTGAGTTGTTCTGCAATCTCTGATGTGTCCAATAATCGTGGGAAGCTTGGTTGACGGCAATCCAAACTAAACACTCGGTGCATGTGAAGGAATGGAGAAATGTTGTGCTCCAAAGCATTGTTTCCCACACCTTTGGTACTGGTGTAAGTACCATATCAACATGGTCTGAGCTTCTGATGGGCTCTTGTAAGGCATTCTTTCTGCAGATGCAACCAGACTTTGTCGCCCACTTGAAACTTGTGTGGTACCCCGGTGCGTGAGGAGAAGTTGCTCCTGTGTTCTTTCATGACTGTATCGATTTATTGTTGATGCTGCATGGAGAAACCCTTCGCAGGGGTCATGGATGTGGTGACGATCTTCATGTTACTTTGGGAGCGAACCAGACGAAAATTGAATTTCCTAGTCTGGGAGATGAGCTTGCTGCCTTTCTTAGCAGTGATCAAAGAGGTGGTGGTAGGTGGGGCTACATCCGGTATCCTGTATAATGAATTACCCAAAGAAATAATAACAGCGCGAGACCTTGGCTCATACATAGCATGTCACCTCCACAAGTATGGATGACCTAATAGTACATCACAAACATCTAGAGGTGTGACATCACACAATACCTCGTTTGTGAAGGGCTTGATGTTGTAGGGAAGGCGGCACTATTGGCGGACTCGGAGATATCGTCCTGGGAGAAGCCACCTGACATTGTATAGCTATAGGTGTGGTGTAGTCAGTAGGCCCAACTACTCCATGACCTCTACTAAAATGAGGTTCTTTTGGCTGCCATTGTCAGCAATGAATTGTAGCAACAAACCCTTCACCAACATTTGTGAGTGGAAAAGTTGCTCTTCCTCCTATGGATCTTCGAGCTCATTCTTCTAGATCTTGGTGGTGGCAACCGTGGTGCTAGGCTCCGCACCAATGATCTTCTTCCCTTATCCATTCCCCTTATCAGGTTTTGGCTCGGGGTCAAAACATGGATTTGATTCTGAAGCCTTCAACTCAGCCACCAACAACTGCTTGGTCCGACACTCACTTGTGTTGTGAGTGGGGCTCTTATGGAACGCATTTAAGGAAATAGAAAATGAGCCTCAGGAGGTCAACATTGAAGGAAAAAACAATGGCACATTGCAAAGGGGGTTCATGTCAATCCCAAAATGCTACCAAAACCCGCACAGTACATTTTTAAATAGGAATTGATCCGGATTTAAACATGAACGCAACAAAATACAAAAATAACCATAAACACTGAGATGCAATGGAAATAATACTTTATTTCATTACTTTAAAATACCGAAATATGCATACAAACTGAAATGGAAATAAACCATCTAGGGCAATGGTAGCTTTATCTCTGAGAAGAGATGTGGCGGCTACATGCCTCTAAATTGTGTTACAATCAGGAACAGAGGCCTATTTATTGTTGAGAGACAATGGAAAACCATAAACATGCAAAAACCTAACCCTAGGAGATGAAGCGCCAAACTGTGGGCCCCATTTGGGTAAATTAGTACATCAACTTCCCGGGGTGGTAACTTTGGCATACGATCTTTGTTTGACATGCACAATAGCTTGTAAGAAATATCTATCTAAGGACTATAACTTTGGGAAGCACAACATCAAATGACAATGCTTGTTGCTCCAAATTTCCCCAAAAAACATCGTTTAGGGCCTCAAAATGGCTCCGAAAGTTCAGCACGTGAAAAACTCCTAAAAATAGTAAATTGTGCTACAATTACGGAAACTAAAAAATTGAAAGAGATAGTTGTGGGGATCTAAGTGGGACAGGTGGATGGTGACCAACATCCACCTGGATCATTACTTCCCCCTTAGGAAGAAATGGTCCCCATTGTGTTGAGTTCCTCCTTGAGATGAGGAAACATCAGTTGTCTTAGGTCCCTAGTGAGCTATTCTGCAATCTCTAATGTGTCGAGTAATGGTGGGAAGCTTGGTCGAGGGCGGTCCAAACTGAACACTCGGTGCAAGTGAAGGAATGGGGGAATTCTATGCTCCAAATCATTGTTTCCCGTAGCCTTGGTACTAGTGTAAAGAACATATCGAAGTGGTCTACGCTTCTGATGGGCTCTTAGAAGGCGTTATTTCTGCAGATGCAACAAGACTTTGTCACCCACTTGAAACTTGTGTGGTAACCCTGTGGGTGAGGAGAAGTTGTTCTTGTGTCCCTTCATGACTGTATCCATCTACTGTTGCTGCTACATGGAGGAACCCTTCACGAGGGTCATGGATGTGCCAACGATCTTCCCCTTACTTTGGGAGCGAACCAAAAAGAAAATGAATTTCCTAGTCTAGGAGATGAGCTTGCTACCTTTCTTAGTAGTTATCAAAGAGGTGGAGGTAAGTGGTGCTACCTCCGTTATCCTATATAATGAATTAACCAAAGAAATAATAATAGCGCAAGGTCTTGGCTCATACACAACATGTCGCCTCCAAAAGTATGGCTAGCCTAATAGTACATCACAAACATCTTGCGGTGCAACATCACACAATACCTCGTCTGTGAATGGCTTGATGTTTTAGGGAAGGCAGCACTACTGGCGAACTCAGAAATCTCATCCTGGGTGAATTCACCCGATACTGTATGACTGCGGGTGTGGTGTACTCGGTAGGACCAACTGCCTCAGAACCTCTACTGAAATGAGGTTATTTGGCTACCATTATCGATAATGAATTGTAGCGGCGAACCCTTCACCCACATTTGTGAGTGGAAAAGTCGCTCCCCCTCCCCTGGATCTTCGGGATCATTCTTCTGGATCTTGGCCGTGGCAACTGTGGCGCTAGGCACCGCATCAATGATATACTTCCCTTTGCCACTCCCCTTGTCAGGTTCTGACTCAAGGTCGAAACATGGATCTCATTCTGAAGCCTTCAACTCAGCCACCAATGACTACTCGGTCTGACACTCACTTATGTATTGAGTCGGGCTCCTGTGGAACTCACACCACTTTCCTATGTCCTTCTTCAACTTCGTGGTGTTATTCTTTTCTTGCGGCTTTGATAGATTGTCTTGGGTTGCCCCATATTGGGTTTGTCCTTGGTTCTACGATTTGGGGAAGCCTATCCCTTTCTTCGGATTCGCAGATCTAAAGTCTCGCTTCTTTTGTTGCTCGAGGGCTTCTTTGAGCAAGATTTTGATAGGATCTCCGGCCCCCTCATCTTTCTTTTCATCCACCATGGCAGGCCATCAGGATTTATTAGGCTGGTCTTGCAAAGGTTCAACGAGTTCGAGCCCTAACTCTTTATATCCTGACCTCGTTGGGGACATGCAAAGAATAATAGAGAAAAAGTAGATTGCTCTGGTACCACTGATCCAGATTTAAACATGAATGCAAAAAAGTACAGAAATAACCATAAACACAGAGATGTAGTGGAAATAGTACTTCATTTCATTACTGTAAAATACTAAAATATGCTTACAAACAGAAATGGAAATAAACTAGCTAGGGTGATGGTAGCTTTATCTCTGAGAAGAGATGTGGCAACTACATGCCTCTGAATTGTGTTACAATGAGGCTCGATGGCCTATTTATTATTGAGAAACAATGGAAAACCCTAAACATACAAAAACCTTAACCAAGGAGATGAATCACAAAACTGTGGGCCCTGTTTGGGTAAATTGCTACATCAACTTCCCGGGGTCATAACTTTGGCATATGATTCTCGATTGACACACACAATAACTTGTTAGAAAGATCTATCTAAGGAGTATAACTTTGGGAAGAGAAAAATTGATCAGCAGTCGAAGATGCTCCCGATTTTCCAAAAAAATATCGTTTAGGGCCTCAAAACAACTCCAGAAGTTTAGGACCCGAAAAACTGCTAAAAATAGTAAATTGTGCTACAATTACGAAAAATGAAAAACTGAAAGAGATAGTTGTGGGCGTCCAAGTGGGATAGGTGGGTGGTAACCAACATCCACCTAAATCATTCCTCTCGCTTAGGAAGCAATGGTCCCCATTGCATTGAGTCCCTCCCTGAGATGAGGAAACTTCTGCTGAGTTGGGTACCGAGTGAGTTGTTCTGTACTGCATATGCTACAAGACACTCTTAAGGGGAAAATTCAAATTTGCACTGCATATGCTACAAAATATATGGATCACATGATGCAACCACATGCAAGTTGCATTGAGACAAAATTGAGCATGAAAAAAACCAACCCAAAGGTAAAACTAATGACAAAGAGAAAGGTAAATCACCTGAATCTGCTCACTATGTTGTGGCACATTGTAATATTGGAGTAAATGAAGACTTATTTAATGTTTCACTTGCTTCTTGGAAAAATGATTGGTTGCTTGATTCAGGAGCAACTTGCCACATGACTTTTAGAAAAGATTTTTTTGAAGAATTTTCTAACAATGTTGATGGAGGAGCATGCTTTGTAGACAAATCAAAACTCAAGCCATCAGTGCTTGGTACATTCAGCTTAAATTGCGTGGTCATCCAAACTTTCTTCTGCATCATGTTTTATATCTCCCACAGCCGAGGAGAAACTTGTTTTCCTTGGTCCACATTCGCCAACAAGGACATTCCTTTCATATTTTTGATGGCAAGCTTGAGGTGAGAAAAGAATTATATCATTCACTTGTCATGACCGGGATATAAAAATAAAGGCCTCTCAAGCTACAGGGTACCTCTTCTCGTGCACAAAATTTCTCATACAATTCTCGTTATGAAGAAAGTACATTTCCATCAAGTTTTTTATGGCATGCTAGATTTGGACACTTGAACTATGACAACCTCCACTTGTTGGAGAGTAATGGTGTTACTGGTTTTCCTACAATTCCTAGGAAACTTAAGCAATGTTATGATTGCATTCTAGGAAAGCATAGAAAAGAGTCCTTTCATGATTCACATTCCAGAGCACATAGAAAACTTGAAATCATTCATTCAGATTTATGTGATCCAATGCATGTTCCTTCTGCAAATGGAGTTAAATATATGATGACATTTATTCATGACTACAATGCGTTGGGTTTATTTATTGAAGAACAAATCTGATGCTTTTCAAACATTCAAGAACTTTCATACATGGATTGAAAATGATGCACAATCTCATATTGACTCTATTCGCATTGATAATGGAAAAGAATAAACTTCAAATGAATTTGAAAACTATGTTCGCCAACATGGGATCAAACATCAAACAATTGTGCCTTATAATCCCCAACAGAACGGAGTAGCTCAAAGAATGAATAAGACAATCTTAAATATGGTGTGCTCCATGATGTCTTTCAAAAATGTAAAAATGATGTTTTGGGTTGATGTAGTTCTATGTGTTGTATATATAATGAATAGATGTCCATCTAATGCTATCAGAAACAAGACTCCTTATGGAATGTGGTATGGGCACATTCCCTCAGTAAAGCATCTCAGAGTCTTTGGTTCCACATGTTATGCCTTGATACCAAAGGTACATAAAAACAAACTTGGTGCAAGAAGTCGTAAATATATCTTCCGAAGGTATTCAAACACCTCTAAAGCATACCGTTTATTTGATGAAGTCAATAAAAGGTTTGTTTTATCTAGAGATTTTATCTTTCTTAAATACTCCAAAACTGAAAATGTTGTTGAGCGACAACTTGATTGCTTGGATAGATTCACAAATCCAAAATCATTTCAAGAATTTGATTATCAGATTCCACATCTTGAAGGGGGGATTCCTATACTAGATCAACCTGTGGAATCTTCTTCTGAAGCACTCTCTCTCCTGCATGAAACTCAAATAACGAATGATACTTTGAGTGATGTGATTGATAAAATTGGGAGACTCAATCTTGATTCATTCCTAACTCAATCAACGAGGTAGCATGGACCATCCCAGAAAGGTCCCCCAAAGTGGCTGACAAAGACACTTGAAAGTGTTCATCCTGATGAGGTTGGAATGACAGGAACTAGAAATTCAACCGGGCAAAATGGAGGTGATGTTGATGACTCTGATTCACATATTGATATGGATGTTTCTTATGATTGTGAATTGAATTTGTCTATAGATTTTGAACCAAATTCCTTCAAAAAGGTTGCTTCTCATTATGAATGGAAAGAAGAAATGCAAAAGAAGTATGATGCCTTGACAAAGAATGGAACTTGGAATCTAGTTGATCCTCCATTGGGAACCAAACCAATTGGCTGCAAGTGGGTCTACAAGAACAAGTATAAAGCTGATGGATCACTTGACAAGCACAAAGCCAGGCTTGTGGCAAAAGGATTTGCAGATAAGAAAGGGGTTGATTATGAAGAGACTTTTGCAACTACAGCAAAATGGGATACGATCTAGACACTCTTTTCCCTAGCAGCTCAAAATGGTTCGAAAGTCCATCAAATGGATGTAAAAACTGATTTCTTGAATGGAGATCTGAAAGAGAATTTTTTTTATGTCCTAGCCTGAAGGATTTACTGTAAAAGTACATGAACATAAAATATGCAAACTTGTGAAATCCGTGTATGCCCTCAAACAAGCACTGCGAGCTTGGTATGAAAGCTAACTAAGCATGTTCTGAAACTCAATTTAAAACATTATGATCTTGATGATGCAACTTTGTTTATCAAGAAGGTTGGAAAAATATTTGTATACCTTGTGGCATATGTAAATGATCTTTTGATGACAAGGAACAATGAGAGTGACATTGCATCCATAAAGAATGAATTGAGAAAAGGTTTTGAAATGACTAATTTGGGCTATGTTCATTATTATCTTGATATTGAAGTAACTCAACATTTGAAGTCCATATTCCTTTCTCAAAAGAAATACATTGGAGATCTGTTGAAAAGGTTTGGTATGGCTGGATGCAATCCTCTAACTATTCCAATGGAACAAAACTTAAAGCTCACATCCATTGAAGGAAAAGAATTTGAGGATACAACAAAGTATAGACATATTGTAGGAAGTCTCAACTGCCTAACTACTACCAGACCAAACATTTCGTTTGCTATTGGAATTCTCTCCAAGTTTATGCAAAAGCCTTGTGAGGGACATTAGTTTGCTACGAAAAGAGTTCTAAAGTACTTGAAGGGAACTCAAGACTCTGGAATCAAGTATACACAAGTCGAAGACTTCATCATGATTGGATACTCTGATTGCGACTTCGATGAAGACAAAGAAACTAGGGTATCTACTTTGGGTTATGGTATGAGTCTTGTATCAGGAGTTGTATCCTGGAGATCTCGCAAATAGTTAGTTCCAATAGATTCCACAACATAGGAAGAATATGTGGCAGTAGTTGAGGCAACAAAATAAATTATTTGGCTCAGGAAAATTTTAGAAGATTTGCAAGTAAAACAAGTACAATCGACTCCGCTTATGATTGAAAATACCTCGGCAATAAAGTTGGCCAAGAACCCAAAGTCCCAGGATTCAAAGAAACACATTAATACAAAATATCATCTCATTCTACATCATGTTGAGGCCAAAACAATCCATCTTCTCCATTGTTCCACTAATGAGTAGATTGCAGACATCTTCACCAAAGTGATTGGAAGAAGAAAGCTTAAAAGATTCAGAATGATGCTTGGACTCACCAACATCCCTTCAGATGAATGGGGGAATGTTGACACCTAATCATAGGTATTGGGTGAATAAATGTAATTAGTGTAAATAAATAATAGAGAAAATGAAGAGTCATCGAGAGATGAACTGAAGAGTCACTCCCTCTTGTATATAATAATGAACAACTTGAATGAATAATACGATTACATTTGAGGAGTTACCTCCTAGTCTGACATATATTTTTTTTTATTTACCATACCTCTTTTATATACCATGGTATTTGACCTATAGACTTGGTATATAATTAGATGTTGATTTGTAATCCTATTCGATATAGTTTTATTTATTTACCATAACCCTTTATACCTCTTTTATATTTATTTTTTTACTATACATATTTTATAAATATGGTATTTTTCCCATGGCATTAAAATGGTATTTGGCCCTTGAGATTCACCTAAATAAAAACTTATTTTTTAAGTTCTCATAAATATAAAGAAGAGGTTTATGTATTAAATATAAAAAGAGTTTTTATTTACTTACTATACCTCTAATTTATTTATATTTTTATTTAATTACCATACCTCTCAAGCAAGTATAAAAGGAAGTATGTATTATTATCTTTGAGAATAATTTGTGTTATGCTATTTACCATACTCCTCTTTTTGAGTATTAACCATCCCAATAAATTTCTTCTTAAAAAATAATTTATCATACACCATTTAATTAACAGTTTTAAAACCATCTTATAACAAAACATCTCTAAAGAAAATTATATTTTCCATACAAATCCAAAGCCAATAGGTGTAGTTCGAGTAAATGAATTTAGTAGAATAAGTAAAGAATAAAGGTGTGGTAGGTAGTGATTTTCCTCCTATTAGTGCCAAAGCCAATATGACATTACTTATTTAGGGAGATGTAGCTTCAATGGATGCATTTAATAATAGATTAATTAAAGAAAAAAAGGCGATTAATGAGGAAAGAAGAAACTCATAACCTTATGGTGAATTTGTAAAAGGTATTTCTTTTATATGAACGAACCGTGAATTGGTAAAGGGTATTGCTTCTATATGTAAGAAGAGTAAGGTTTAAATTTTTCTTTTCCGATATTAAATCGACTTGGCACCGCACCACTACGAAATCCACTATGTTATTGGTCATGTAGGGAGATGCAACCTGAATAGAGCCACTTAATAGATTAATTAAAAAAAAGAGATGGTGGGAAAAAAAGCCATAAAAAAAAACTAGTTACTTCTAATTTCCCCATGGTAGATCAGTAAAAGAAGCTATTAAAAAAAGAGAAAACCGATTTCCTCATGGTAAATTAGTAAAAAATATTATTCTATATAAAAATATATAGAATTTACATTTTCGTTCTTAGAAATAATGAAAAAGCAAACCGTGAATTAAAAAATTTAATTTATTGCAAGACTGCTAATCTAGGAAAAAAAAAAGTTGTATCATACGAAAGATGGCATGCCTTACAAAAGATATACATCATTCAAATTCCAAATAGAATATGAATAATCGATGCCTTAGGCAAAGATATAAACCCACTTTCCGATCATATTAATAATTGCATGTTTTTAGTAGATCATGTAGAATAATAATAGTACTAGATAATCTACCCGTCTAGCACAAATTAAAAATAAAAAATAAAAAAAGCATTAAAAAAAAACATAAAATGCACACCAAGAGTAAGAGAATTTGAAATCAAATCTGGAAAAACCAAACTTAGAAACCAATAGCAGCAATCATTCCTCATAAATACTATTTCACACTTCGCACTATGCCTAAATGCTTCCACACAAATAGAATTCCACACTTCGTTTTTGGTGTATTCCACACTTCGTTTTTGGTGTTAAGTTTATATAGATAGAGAGAAGTCATTTTTCACTAGGGCCGGCATTATTTTAGATTATATTAAATTTGCAGTAAATGTTAAATAGGTTAAATATTAAATATTAAATATTACATGTTTACGTTTAGTTTATTTTTGCATTTTTACGTTAGATCATATTACATGTTTATGTTTGAGTTTATGTTTAAGTTTAAATTTACATTTACTTTTACATTTATGTTTTTTTATGAGATCTACTCATACATGTTTATTTTTATCTTCATATTTACACTTCAGTTTAGTTTTATATTTAGGTTTTGGTTTTTATATGATATCTACACCATCTGGGTTGGAGAGCGGCTCTCGGTAACTCAATAGAGGAAGCCATAAAAGGAGGAGAAACCAATCACAGTAATCCTTCCTCAGAAATATTATTTCACACTTCGCACTATGCCGAAATGCTTCCTCACAAATAGGATTCCACACTTTAATTTTGTTGTTGAATTTATATAGATAGAAAAACCTGATTTTTCATTAGGGCCGACATTAATTTAGATTAGATTAAATTTTTAGTTAATGTTAAATATGTTAAATGTTAAATATTAAATGTTTATGTTTTACATTTTTATGTGAGATCTATCCCCATACACATTACATGTTTACGTTTACATTTATGTTTGTGTTTACATTTATGTTTGTGTTTACATTTACGTTTATGTTTGCGTTTACATTTACATTTACATTTAACATTTTATGTGAGATATACCCCTATACTAGGTGGTAGAAAACCTCTCGGCAGGTCATTAAAGGAAGCCATAAAAATAGGAAAAACCAATTGTAGCAATCCTTCTTTAGAAATATTATCTCACACTTCACACTCTACAGAAATGCTTCCTCACAAATAGAATTCCACAATTTGTTTTTAGTGTTAAATTTATATAGATAGACATACATGATTTTTCATTAGGGACGACATTAGTTTAAATTAGATTAAATTTTTGGTAAATGATAAATATGTTAAATGTTAAACATTACATGCTTACGTTTACAATTTTATGTGAGATCTATCCCCATGAACATCACATGTTTATGTTTATGTTTATGTTTACATTTATGTTTTTATGTGAGATATACCACTATACATATTTATGTATACATCTACATTTACATTTATGTTTACGTTTACATTTATCATTTTATGTGAGATCTACCACCATACTCGGCTATAGATCACTTCTTTATGTGAGATCTACCACCATACTCGGCTATAGATCACTTCTCAGTGATATAATTTTATTTTAAAAAGTGATTAAATTTTCAAACAAATCGATTTTAAAATCATTTTTTCAAACAATTTTTCAGGGCCACCTAAGTAGAGATTTCTTGGAGACTTAACAAGAGTATGTTGTTTTGGCTTGAAGACTCGACTTCAACCATTTATTTTTGGGATTGTGTTTTTTTCCTTCTATAATTAGCTTGTCTCTTGTAATGGATGTTTGCTAGGTCTTGATTTTATGCATTCGTTTCATGAGATTTTTGTTTTCAACTTCTTGAAGGCCTTTGATATGATTATTTTGGTGGCATCCACATCGTCCTGAGCATATTGCATGTCTACTGCAATACCATGCATAAACAAGGGAGGCTACATGGCATCTAGTCCCTGCCTTGAGCAGACGCTATGACAAATTTAGTTTCTGTGAAGCCATTTCTTTTGTTTACATATAACTACTTGTACCAAAGGTAAAGAAAGCACCAAGATTGTTTAAGCATCACCAACAAAAAGGGTTATGGTATATGAAGCAAGAGAACCAATTTAGTATCTATTTTATCTCATAGTACAGTAGAGGAAGGAGAACCCTAGCTTAGAGTGCACCTTTCCAGATATAGTGTACCTTCTGGTTTCAAATCCACCAACACTAGAGCCAATGACTTAGTGTCGAACCACCAACACAGGTAGGAGTGGATACAGTTGACACAGCGACAAATCCATGTAGTGGAGCAACATGAATAGCAAGCATCCATTCAAACCTCCCTACTGGACTTGTCTATTATTTTGTAAAACTAACTAAATTAAGAAAAACTAGTATTGTTTTGAAAATTAAGCGCGTGTACAGACTAAAAGAAGCTTAAAATTCACGCTTCAAGCCTTGCCCTTACATCAAAATTACAGAAAAGGAGTTGGGAGTATTTATATCGATATTAGAATTCATTTTAAGACAACGTCCTTAAACAAAATTACAAAAGTAGAGATTTTGGCTCATGAGTCTTACATATAGGCATTTCTAAAATCAACACCCAATTTTTTTTGGTTTCATCCAATCCAAAATTACTTATGTTTGATACATAAATCTCCAAAACACTCTTAATATCTTAATACATTTAAACCGCATACAAACTAAGTAGGCAAAGGGGGGAAGCATCGGTTCCCTCATAAAACTCCTCATATTCATTAACAAGAAGCATTCACATCTAGATGTCATCCCATGGCTACAAAGGGTGAGTGAACCAAAGAGGTCCCATCTTGGGTGATTTTTCCTACAAATAGTTGAAATTATAGCAATTGTTATCGAAGTGATGCCAACTCATCCTCAAGCTAGAGCATTTTCACTCTTTTTCCACCAATAATTCCATGGAAATAGTCAAAGTTGACATAGTTTAGATCTGCTAAATTTGGAAATGTCTTGCTGCAATGATGTTATGACGTTGGTCCACTTTGATATAGGGGATCTACATGGGACTAGTTTCCTCACGCATCCAATAACAACACCTTGCAAGAGTCCAATCAAAAGCACTTCATGAAAGAGACCTCATATTCTCACAAGTAAAAAGAACACAATGCCATGCCACACTAAAATAGAGGAAAACCCCTTTTCTCTCATTGAAACTATTAAACTCCCAACATAAGGAAAGAAACACTGGGATCCCAGAGTCACACCATCACCTAGACGTGGGGGAGGAGTGAAACTAGAAGATAATGGATATTAAAATGAGGCACAAAAAGCCCCAAATGTCTAAATCACATCCTAAAGAACAAGGTGGGAGATTGACGAAACTTGAATCAACATAATCCACATCAACATAGAAAAATTAGCCTTAGGAGGCAAAAATTGAAGGAAAAAACAATGGTTCATTGCAAAGGGGATTCATGTCAACCCCAAAATCCTATTGAAACCAACATAATACACTCTTCTTTCAAATTAAAACCAAAAGTCCCAAATTAGAAAATTTGTAGGTGGCAAAGGATACATAGAGTTTACAGAAAAATTAGAGGCCTCACTGAGTGATAATTACATTCTTGTGTAACAAAACCCACATAAATTTTCAAAAACATAAATTCAAGTATATATAGATGCCATAAATCAAATTCTATAGAAATACTAGACACCATACTTCCCTATTGGAGGCCCATCGAGAGATCATTTCCATCCTTGTGAAATAAAACCCACATAAATTGTCAAACCATAAATTCAAGGACATATAGATGACATAAATCAAATCCATGATAACTTGGAGTGGAATTTTACTAACAAATTGATATGATAGCTCACGGAAAGAATTCTGCAAATAAAAAAATATCTTGGGTTGCAAAAAACTCTGAATCCTACCTTTCAACTTGATTCCTATCACCTCCTAGATTTGAAGCATTGAAATTCTTGATTGGCGCTTGGCCCATTTATGCCAATGGATAATGAAGTATTATAGGTTCATTATTTACTAGGGAAAGCCAAACTCCCTCCCCATTTCAATGAAAGCAACATTAAAACCTCCGTCCTCCCTACAACGAACCATGACCCACTCTTGCACACACACATATATGAATCCCAGGATATTCTGAGAAATAATAACTTGCATTAGGAAGAAGATGGTATCGATAATTGACCTTTTGAAGTTAGCGGTAGCACAAACTAGCTGCCACTTTGACCCTTAAAAAACTAGGGTGAAGTCATAAGATAAGAGAGTAAGTGATTTGATCATTGATCAATAACTATCCCTTTGTTAATCTAATTAACTGATTTCCCATTTCATCCCCTTGAAATTATTAGGGCTAAAAGCATGAAATTATTGATCATCAAAGAATCAAGAGAGATCAAGTTCTATAAAACTAAAGATGGAATTGAGACGCTAGTCCTTAGCGTTTTATCCATTTCAAAGGTCGCCTATAATGACTTTTGAGTTCCCGACTATAATAAACCTTTCAATGTTGGTTTCCCAAGCTAGAGAGTGGCATTTAAAGACTCCATACGCTTCAACCTGATTATTAAAAGTTGTCCCCAAAGTGTGAGGGAAGCTAGTTTTTAAATTCCTACCCACGCTTAAAATAACATGTAAATGCAAATTGTTAATTAATTTTAAAAGATCAAAATAAATAATATGATTATGAATAATATTTTAATATTAAAAATACTAATGGCGGGTGCACATATGGGGCATATTATCATGTCTTAAGATATAAGTAACCACAAAAACAAGGGAATAATGGTTACCTTTCACTAGCTAGCGTACAAGGATACCAACCATCACATTAAGAGACAAGTAAGTGGTAATCACGAGGGATTCACTCAATGAACCTCTAACCTCTCACCAGTATTTGTGGCATATTAAAAAATACCTCGTAAATTCACTACATATTGGAAAACACTCCTAAAATCACATTATTTAACACCGTACAAATACGAACCCAGTAAACATTCCCAATTTAGAAAGCCCCTGCTTCCACTACATATTGTAGGTATCAATTTTTCCATTAACATTTTTTATACCCCTTTATAGTTTTTCATTAACTTTTAGCTCCATTTTTACACCTGTCAATATAAAGACCGTTTACCCCCTATATATCCCCCAATATATTATGTCATTTTCTTCTCAATATATATCCCCTAATATGAACCCATTTGGTATGGTATTGCTCCCACAATGAAACCCCTTTGGTGTTAATTTAGTAGTTTTTTTAGAAAAACAAACTTGGTTCATGTAAAGTTTAGGGAAGGTACACTCATGGTGGATTTTGTATAGGGAAGGAAGGTGGTTGCTCATTATGGGAGGTGATGGGCTCATAGAGGAAAATAATGTCGAAAGGTGGTGAGAAGGAGATCAACTTGTAAGGAGAGAGGGCTTTTACATGATTTAACATAGCCAACCATAGCGGGAGGTAAACAAAAGTGGATCTCTTGGATTATCCAGGGAACAATTGAGGCTAGGTGGTCTCATCATAATCTTAAGCAGTGATTGTTTCAGACTCTTTTATCATTCTCAAATTCCTTCCCACAAAGAAACCAATACATGCATTTTTGGTTTATTTCTCTTGCCCCTTGGAGTTATGTTTCGATATTAAAATACCTTATCAATGGTTTTCATTCATTTTCAAGTTTTATAAGCTTCTACTTTTTTCTCCCATTTCTTGTTCTTGGCCCTTGGAATTATGCTTCAATCTTAAAATCTCTTGTCAATGGTTTTCATTCATTCACAAGTTTTATAGGCTTCTATTTTTTTCTCTTGACATTGGGTTTAATCTTCTTGAGGGGTTTGTTTATGCCTTAGTATTATCTCTTTGTCACTCTCATTTCTTTCCTCTCCCACCCCATCTCTGGTCACCTCTCATGTTTCTCTAGTGGACCTTCCAGTTCCCCCTCTCTTATTTGCATCCTTCTCTCCTTTGTCTTTCATCTCCCTACATGGTTATAATTATTTTCCCCTTCCCATATTCTATTTCTTCACTCTCATTATATCCTCCTCATTTCCTTCTATAACACCCCACCTCCCATATCTACCCAGTTTAACCACCCTACTCTATGCATGTTATTGATTTTTTTGTCCAACTTCATGGAAAGCTTTTATATAATTATTTTGGTGCCATCCACATCATTCTGAGCGTATACTGTCTCTACTGTAATACCATGCACAAATAATAATTACCATTAAAACCACAATTGTAATAGCACTAAGCGGGTTATAAAATCTGCAGTAACATACATATAGGAAAAATAATTTACTCGGAAAATGATACAAGTTTACGTTTCATTGGAATGGGAAGAACAATTTTCTAAAACATTTTATGATCACATAATAGTGAAGCTCTTCAAGAAAATAAAAAATTCAGCCAACCCATGGCTATGTATCTTAATTGAAAGCTAGAGAGCGAGGGTATAGCACTTCAATGAGCCTTCGAGTTGTAAAAATATATTATTTTCTTTATCAAAATTGTTGAATTTAACAAAGCTCGACAAAGGGGATTATATCTCAAGAACTAAAATTTACAAATAAAATTGAGAAAAAAAAGAGACAATTACACAAATCCATTTAGTTATAAGCGTAACACACTCACTAATAAAATTATTATTAGAGTTCATTGAACGCTAAGATGGCTATTAATGTGAGAAAGGCTAGTAACCTGAAGAAAGCCTACTAAGATGGTCATTAATGTGAAAAGGTCAATAACCTGAAAGAAGCCTACACAGTACAACAAAAATGTGAACGTCAGAAATGTCGAACATTGAGTTACCACTATCATATTTAAGCTTCTTAAATACATTACATGCACATTACTTGTTTTATTTTTCTTACAGTATCATTTTTTATTTTATTGTTGCAATTTATGATCTCAAAATTGGAATTCTTGTGAATATATAGTAACTTATAACATCAAAAGTTGAATTCTTGTTGCATATAGTTGAAACAATTATGATTTTCATGTTATAAGTTGATAAATAACTACTTGAATTAAATAAAATGGCTTGTGGACATGTCTTAATGAATTTAACTAGTTTAACTATATTATTGGCACAATATCTAAATTGATTGAATCTATCTTGAAATATCCTCATTGTAATGAGTTGGATATGATATTAAACCCGATAATATTCATATTCCAACTCATTACAATCAGGATATTTCAAGATAGATTTAATCGATATATATATAGTTTATCATTATTAGCTTATAAGTGAGGATAAAATATAATATTCAACTTACTATCCAAGTCAAAGCAAAATCAAAGTAATGTAATTTATAGGGTTTAATATCATATCTTACTCATTACAATCAAGATATTTCAAGATAGATTCAATCAATTTAGATATTGTGCCAATATAGATATGTATGCTAAAGTCAAAGCCTTTTGATTAAGGCTCAAAGATGGATGATTAGTGATATTTTATCTTCACTTATAAACTAAGGGTGATATGCTTTTTATTTTTAGTTTTACTCTCATATATATATATATATATGCCTACCAAAGTGAAAGTCTTTTAATCGTTTATTAGAGATTTCTATGTGGTATTAAAAACACAAAAATATGTAGTGAAACAAAAACATACGTAATAGGTTGTAAGTGTCAAATTGATTAATTAAATTATAATTACATCAATTATATATAAAATTAAATAAATTTAATAAAAAGTTAAATTGATGATTATAGAGATATATAGATTTATATATAGAAGTTTGTTTAATAATTAAATTTTAAAAAGTTATATGTAAATTTTAAATTTTAAATTAAAAAACAAAAAGAAAAATACATTTATGTGGAAAAATAATATACTTTAATTTCAACCTTAAATTTACATTAATCAATTTTACATATAAATATAAACTAATTCAAATAAAATATATCTTACTTTAACAATAATGGATTAAACCTTAATCTCTATCTTTAACAATAATGGATTAAACCTTAATCGCTAACAGAGATTGTAACACATTTCTCCAATTTTTTCTTTTAACCTGAATAAACTTATTATAACTTCTTAATTATAACGGTAAGTTCATAATTATTACCAAGTTAAGTGATATCTTCATTGTTTCACTCATTTTACTTAGTGCAAAGATAACATTATACATTATTATTATTTATCGTGCTTATTGTAAGTTCTCATTGAGTCCCTTGTTTGTTTCATTATTGATGGGTTCGTTATGTATTTACAAGACTTGTTTCCATTATATTCCTACTCACTTGTAGATACATGTCGGGTTCCTCCCTCAATGTGAACTTATGGTTGTGTTTGATAATGTTTTAAATAATCCCCCCTCAGATCAGTAGTCCCTAGCATCGATGCCCAAGGCGTTTAATGTTTTTGGTTTCATATATTAATATTTTTCTTCACATATTATCCATTGGATCGGATAACCAAGGGCTCCATTCACGTTGATCGCATCAACGCAGCGATGTTGACAAACCTCTTTCAAATAGTCTAGACTTTCCAGTTGTTTACAACTATGACCTTGTGACAGAACCCGATCGATAGTCTTCTTGTCTAGGGTTCTGATCTATGCCATGGATGAGGTGTTGTGGTTATCTATGGTGTTGTGGTTATCAGAGTAACCCCCTTCCTTCCCACGACACTGGTCCATCTCAGTTGGACACTTTCGCTCACGAGAGCAAGCTCTACACTAGAAAATCTCACCGCTCTAGGTTACCTTGGTCCACGATGGTTTGGTCACTGCAAGGTAATATCTGAACCCACAAATCTTTTCTCAGAGTCTTGTTTTCAAGTATAGAGTTGGTTGTGTAACCTCTTTTCCGTTATCTAAGCACAATAATGTTTTGTTTGCAGGTCATCTTTCATCAGTTGTTTTATGCAAAGGGTCGTATATCCATGTATATCTCTTTAGGAGTTGTCATTTGGGGAACAGAACCATACCCCGACCCCCCTCCATAATGAAAACAATCAGCCATGGTCTGGATTTGACTGGTAATTTGTTTTTCTGTGGAACTAAGTTGGTCGACTTCCCTTTTGGTTCCATGTTCACAGTTCTCCAATGATTTTTAAATTTACTTGTTTAATGTAGGGTGCCAAGTGTTGCAATGGCCATGCCAGACAAAAATTACAGGGGATAGCCTATAAACCCTAAACCTTCTTTCTTCTAAATTTATTTTTTTGACATGAGCATCTGTAACAGGATTCTTGTTTTGGAAAAACGCAGGTTGGCTTTCAAATCCTGCGATCAAGGGTTAGGCTTCGAATGACCAGTTTTTGTTTTCTTCCCTACGATTCTTCCGGGTTCTAATAAAAACCCTCTGCATGTTATATGTCCCTCTAGGTACTTGAGGAGCCAAAACCTAAATATGTGATAGGGTTTTAAGGTTAAGGTTGAATATCATGGGATCGCTGTGGTTTAGATTCTTTGTAAGAATTATGTTAACAGATTTGGTTTATGGCCACTCGGACTTGACACGCTCGTAAGGGTTAAGGTGTTGTGCTCGGGCTAATGTTGATTTTCCGATGTATTTTTAATTCAACCGTTGAATGTTTTCCAAGACATACGCTGGATTTGGTTTGTTTAGTAAACGTGACCGAAAAATAAATGTGCAAGAGGCTTAATGGTGAGGATGGCAGAAAGTATAAGTTGCACGACAGGTCCGTAGCAATGCAAAGTAGTTCGGCTTATTTCTAGGGTTCTTGAAATTTCAATCTGAAAAATAAGTTAAAAAATAATAAATACGACGAGCGTTATTAATTTAATATTATATTAGGAGAAAAATCAATTAAATTTCCAAGTGTTTAATAAATTTTTAAAGAAAATATATTTAGATAAACTTGTGTTAAGGTTTAAGAAAGGTTAATGAAATTGTGTTTAAATAATTATGAAAAAATATTTACCTAAGCTATAATTTGAGTGAGTTTAATAATTAAAGGTATGTGCTTTTTAATTGAAGGATGGGAGAGTATATATATTTTACTACATAAGAATTCAAAATATTTATATTAAATTTTAAAATTCATGGTGGGAGACATGCTTTTACATCAAAATTACAAAAATGGAGTTAGGAATATTTATACTAATATTAAAATTCATTCTAAGACAAGGTCCTTAAACCAAAATATTACAGAAGTAAAGTTTTTTTGGCTCAACAGTCTTATATATAGGCCTTTTTAAGATCAACATTGAGTCTTATAGATAGGCCTTTCTAAGATCAACACCTAAAATTTTCTGGTTGCATCCAATCCAAAACTAATTATCTTTGACACATAAAATCTCCAAGACACTCCTAATATCTTAATACATTTAACTGCAGACAAACTAAGTAGGAGAAGGGGGGAAGCATCAGTTCCCTTGTCAAACTCCTCATATTCATCAACAAGAAGCATTTAGGTCTAGAGGGTGAGAGGTTCCATCTTGAGTGTGTTGGCCTACAAATAGTTGAAATTATACGAATTGTTATCGAAGTGCTACCAACTCATCCTCAAGCCTATGCATTTTCACTTTATGTTCCACCAATAATAGCATGGAAATAGTGAAATTTGAAACAATTTAGTTGTGCTAAAGTTGGAAATGTCTTGTTGCAATTGTGTTATGACCTTGGTCAACTTCGATGGACGAGATTTCCTTGGGACTCATTTCCCCATGCATCCAATGGCAACACCTTACGAGATTACAATCAAAACCAGTTAATGAAAGAGACCTAATATTTCCCAAGTAAAAAGAATGCAAGTCTCACAACACTGAAATAGAGGAAAACCCCTTTTTCCTCATCAAAACTATCGAACGCCCAACATAAGGAAAGAACCAATGCAAGCTCAGAATCACACCACCACATAGACTTAGGGGAGGAGAGCAACTAGAAGAGAATGGATATTAAAAGGAGGCATAAGAAATGTGAATGTCCAAATCGCATCCTAAAGAACAAGGTGGGATATTATCGAATCAAAAATCAATAAAATCCACATCGAAATAGAAAAATGAGCGTTAGGAGGCCGACATTCAAGGAAAAAAAATAGTACATTGCAAAGGGGATTCATGTCAATCCTGAAATGCTACCAAATGCTACCAAAACCCACATAATACATTCTTCTTCCTAATTAAACCCAAAAATCCCAAATTAGATAATGTCTAGGTGGAAAAGGATACATAGAGTCCATAGAAAAACTAGAAACTACAATTCCCTCAGGCCTTGCCAAGAGATAATTGCCATCCTTGGATAAAAACACCCATATAAATTATGAAACCATAAATTCAAGGATATACAGATGTCATAAATCAAATTCTATAGAAAAACTAGACACCACAATTCCCTCATGGAGGCCCCACCAAGAGATAATTTCCATCCTTGGGAAACAAAACCCACATAAATTGTGAAACCATAAATTCATGGACATATAGATGCCATAAATCAAAGCCATGACAACTTGGAGTGGAATTTTACTAACAAGTTAATATGATAGCTTACAGAAGGAATTCTTCAAATGAAAATCTCTTGGGTTGCAAAAAACTCCTACTCATACCTTTTGACTTGATGCATAGACATCAACTCTTGGATTTGAAGCATGAAGAATTGAGAAGAGGATCCTTTGCGTTTGATCCATTTCAAAGGTGTCCTATAATGATTTTGGAGTTCCAAACTATAAGAAACCTTTCAATGTTGCTTTCTTGGGCTAGCGAATGACCTTTAAAGACCCCATATGCTTCAACTTGATTATTAAATGTTGTCCCCAAACTCCAAGGGAAGCTAGTTGCTAATTTCCATCCATTGCTTGAAACAACAGGCAACTGCAAATTGATAATTAATTATAAAAGATTGAAATAAATAATATGATTATGAATAATAGTTTAATATAAAAAATCCTAATGGTTGTTGCAAAGGCTGGACATTCTTGTTTATCATCAACCCCTCTATATGATTTGTTAGATCATGAGGATGTCGATAAACATATCGAATTTTCTAATCATGGTTGTCGTGATCCATTTACTCCTTCATTCGATCACGATGTTGATTCATTAACTATTGATATTTCTAACCCACGACTCTTGGATGATGTACCTGCTTATGAAGCGGAAACCACTCAAGATATCGAGGCACTTTAGCCTGCACTGATGGTTATGTCAGGTCCTCGTTGTGTTGAGGTCAATTCCACTTCTGACCAGGAATGTATTGAAACAACCCATGCTCCTTATCACTCTCCCATTTGCATTGAAGATTTATCTAGTTTACATATTTCACATCCTCCACTTGTATCACACGACTCTATTTCTCATGCATTTGAGGAATCATACACAACGAGCACTATTCAGAAATGCTATTTTCTTCATTTTTTATGTTTCCTTGTTTGTCATGGTCAAAAGAGTGTACATGCTTATCATCCGTGCACAGTGGGTTGCGACACCATGGCACGTCCAAACATTTTTATCGTGCACATTTACTCCTTTTTTTACAATGTATGCATTTAAACTTGGAGTGTGTTGATCTTCATTGTCTTATATTATTTGTTTGCCAGTTTACATGCTTATCTTTCTTGTTAACTATGACTTCATCAACATGGGCCAACCAATGCATTGGTGGCTGCATTGGAAATCAATTTATGTGAGTAGGCTCATGCACTATTTAGCATAGGAGTAGGAGTAGTGTTTCCTTTCTTGTTTTCTTTTCTTTCTTTCTTGCTTTGATTGTATGTTTTTCTCTACTTTCATGTTTTCCTTTCTTTTACTTTTATCCTTTGTTTTCTTGTTTTTTTTGCTTTCAATGCACCCCTAGGTTTAGCTTCACATGAAACTGTGTTTGGCTCCTGAGACAAGCTGGGCAAAAGATAAGAGGACTTGTACGACTATGAACATTTGGTTATTTGTTTATTCCCTCTCTTTATGATGATCTTGCATTCTTCACTCGATGATACCTTGATGGAAAATGCGTTCTGTTCAGAGTGAGTTTTAGTTATGCACAATGCTTGCACTTTAACTAGTACTGCGTATTCTAATCAGTTATTCTATTATTTTGTTAATCCTTGTCAACTTAGTCAGGTAGAGTAATTTGAGGGGGAAAACCTTAAAAACTATGTCAGAGGTATACATAACATACTTCTCCAAAGGGACAACCTCTTCTTCTGTCAATAAGTCGGGATCCCTCTTCCGCCTAATGAAAAAGAAATAAGTTCATATGCACAGTTCTTTGAAAAAAATTAAAATTAAAAAAAAGGGTGAAAGAAGAGAAAGGTTTCCTGCATAGAGAGGTGATGCAAGTAACTATGTTCGGGTATTGAATAAGATCCCTGACACGAGAGCGATGCTTGTGTTTCTACATGACTTAGCTAGGGTACCATCCAAGCCTATTTGTAGTGGAGAAACACCAGAGATGAAACTAATACTCTGATAGCTATATTACTTGTGCACCAATATACCCCTCATCCCCGATTGAAACAAATCGGTTGACTTGGCTTGGTATGTGTGTTGACAGACCAAGAGGATGGTAGGGTCTACATCCTTCACTCAAGCTAGCAAGGAAGCAATGTCAATCAAAGAATTGAATAATACTTGTGAAAGTGTTAGACTCACTTTTCACGAGACAAGGTCCATACAGAGAGCTAGATTTCTACCCTCGTGTTACCAATGTTGTGGCTGCTACCACCACCCTCTAAAATTTTGCGTCACATGCAAACTTGGGAGCCTACTGTGGATCCTGTGATCGATAATTTCTTGGTCACTTATTGGTGAGCTGGTGATCTCAAGCCCCCTTTCTTGATCTTAAGAGTGTTTCATCTTTGGGCATGGGGATTATCATTTGTCACGCAAAGGGAAGTTTGTTCTGCTTCAAGGGGAAATCTTTATGCATATGGGTTCTTCTCATTACATAGAAATGTTTCACACTCACATCACACAGCCTTGTCATGAAGGCTGTTCCATCAAGAAGAGTATGTTTTATACATTCTGTATGGTCTATGTTGTATCCTGAAGTTTCAAGGGTGTGATCATGGTCAAGTTTTTTCACTGTTCACATTAGCTCCACTAATCCCTCACTTAGCTAAATTCTGGAGTTCCCTACCAACTTAGCCTCATCCATCTTTCTGGAACTACACACTTCGCTTCTGCAACCCTTAAGATTTTCCCCTGCCTACTCGAAGTGTGCAATGCACAAAGACCCTAGCCTCCCTTGCCATCCAAAACTGCGTAGTGATTTCCTCCAGCGTCCTTCCCTTAGCCAGAGCCCACAGTCTCTAGAAAATGTGCACTATTGTCCCTTAGTTTCTGAGTCTGCCTTGCATACAAAAGCTACGTAGAGGTGTCCTCCTAGAACCCCATCCTGTAGTAGTGTCTTGGATCTCAAAACTGCATAGTGTTGTCCCAGTTGTCTGGTCTACGTTGCAGTCAAAAACTGCGTAGATTTCCTCCCAAGACAACATCCCGGTAGTAGTCCCTTCATGCTGAAACTGTGCAAATGTATCTCCCACTCACCAGAAGGATATATGACATTCTAGATGAATCTCAAGGAGTTGAGGAGAATGACCAAGGAACCGAGTTATGATAAAACTTCCACACCACATGAAAACTCTGTCGAATGCATAACCATCACGAAGGTAAGTATGGTAGGAAGAGCTCATCCTTTTTAAATACATCTCTCAGTGTAGCTTCAAGTATTGTTGATAATCTTCATTTCATTCTATATTCAATGACATGCATGGTTGCAAGCACTGAAGGTTAGGCCATGTGTTTTCTCTATGTGTTTTGCTCGTTGTTTCTCATTGGACCAATAGTCTTCTTTTGGCATATGGATTGTGTGAAATGCATCCGATCTTGTTCTGGCGATTTTGAAGGTTTTTCCTTCTGTGCATGACTTGTCTTTACTCCGTGAACATCAGTCTCACTCACACACAAATTTTTAAGCACAATTACATAAGTGTCATCATGATCATCTGAAGGTCTACCTCAAGTGTCACACTTATCACTCTTAGCTTTACAATTTCACTTAGCACATGTTTAATCTTACTGGTTTATGTTGTCTTGTGGTTAAGGTATGCTAGTGTGTGATCACAATGTCAAGTTTGCACTGGTTCACTCGCCTCCCACATTTATCCATTTTCTTGAAAATCTCTCTGAACGGACCCCGAATGAGATGAACTGTGTAGTCTTAGCCCTCAGTGACCTTACTTTACTACCCATAACTGTGCAGTGTTTGAGGCTATCCTCCAGGTCAATTGCACTGCACAATCCTGAAATTGAGCATCTTGTCTGCTCCTAGGACTGCGCAAAAACTTCCTCCATGCTACAAATTTTTAGGCTGCAGATTTTTCCTTTTTTCATCGGGAATGTGATCCCATGCTATATTACTAAAAATATACAAGTGACTTACATATGGCTTGATGTTATTCCATGCTTCTTCTGGTGTTATATCACTTAGATGTTTTGTGGGAGTGAAATTTACTATGTAAGCTGTAAACTAGATTCATTTTTTCCAATAATAAAGAATTAATCCCTTAGATTGAATCACACAATTAGCCATTTCCTTTAATGTACGATTCTTTCCTTGAGCAACATCATTTTTCTATCGTGTATATGGAACAATATGTTTCATTTAAATTCCATGTGTAATGGAGTAAGTTGTCAATTAACGGTTAACATATTCTCATACATTAATTGTTCTTAACCCTTTAGGTTAATGTCTACATTATTTTTCTACAAGGGCCTTGTCATGGGGGCTTCAATGGGGTTGTGATACCATACGACATGTGTCTGTATTGGGGGATATATATTGAGGAAAAAAATGACATAATATATTTATCATATAATAGGGGCTAAAGGGTTTTTATATTGGCAAGTATAAAAAAATGTAGCTCAAAGTTGATGAAAAAATAGAGTGGTATAAAAAATGTTAATGAATAAATAGATACCTACAATATCTAGTGTTATTAGGGTTTTTTTAAATCGGGAAGGTTTATTCAGTTTGTATTGATATGGGATTAAATAACGTTATCTTTAGAGGTGCTATCCAATATGTGGTCAAATTAAGGGCATTGTTTAGTATGTCACAAATGCACATCATATGCTAGATCTTCATTGAGTCAAGCCCCATGGGCCTTATAGACTGAGAACATGTCAAAAATTTCATTGTTACGTTTTAAGAAATAAATCCAAGTGCATTTAGAGAAGTCATCAATGAAGGTTAGGAAGTAACTGAACCCAAAGAAATAAGGAGAAGAAAGTGTACCACACAAATCACTATTAACAAGTTATAAAGGGTCTGAGGTGTGCCAAGAGGCACATTTCACAAAATTATCCAAATGATATTTGCCAACAACACAACTAGCACAAATATCATTGCTACAAGGAATAAGAGGAAGAAACATCACCATATTTTAATCACATAGTTGTTGCAATGAGCAATAGTTTAGATGACCTAATATCACTTGCCAAAAGGTGTTTAAGTTATTAGTATACATAATGAAAATTGAGGAAAAATATAATGACCCAGAGATTTCAAACTTGTACAACTGGGTAACATCAAAAGCTATTCCAATGAGAACATGATTAGGATATTTTAAATCCTTAATTACAAATTAATGAGGTGAAATCTCTATTTTTTTACATCAACCTAAATGAGTGATTTGATAAAGTAATAGAAGGTCACGAGAAAGTCTATGAAAACATAATACCTAATACAAATGAAAAATATCTTCTTGACTTATTCTAAAAAATAAATACACTAAGGCATCTTAATCATCAACAAAAATGTGTTTCATTAGAGAAAATTTCAGCCTAAAAGTCCCCACTATTTTTTCATGTAATTTCCATGTCATAATACATAAACTAATCAAAACCATTTAAATTTAAAAAGCAGTACATGTAAATATTTTGGAGCGAAAAGAAGAAAATGATCTGTAAACTAATGTGGATATTCCATTGGACAATTCATCATAATAGATATGATAATATTATATTTAGAATATAAGATTCTACACTATTATAGCTTTCTTATATGTCTATATTTATAGATTTTACTATAAGTAGTGCATGCATGCAAATAAAACTTATGCAGAATATAGAGAAAAGAAAAATAAAATGTCACACACACATAAGACATAAGATTTTCTCTTGGAAGCCCCTTCAAGTGAAAAACTCAGCTAGAAGGTGAGGTCACTCTGTTATGTTTCTCTATCCAGAAATATGGATGTGAATACAAAAACATATGGTGTATGGCCGTGGGCTACTACACTGCATATATCATCTATGTTTTCTCTACCCCCTATCCCTCTTGGTTATTTTTTTGCTCATATATGGAATAGATTCACTCAAAAAAATGGAATTTCTCTTCCTCCTTGTCTCTTCCTCCTAGTGGCCAGGTTATAACAGAACTAAACAACCTACTAGTGGTTAAGTTTGACTACCCTAAATCTTAACCAGAGTTACAATATAGACTCTTCTAGATTTTTTTACATCATAATCATGTGGCTAGCCCCTTTTCCATGAATAATGGGGATTAACGCAACATCCTCCTGAATTAAAGGTGAGAAAATAGGAAAGTCAACTTCTCAGTGTCATAACTTTCACATAGGAATTTCAATTAATGTGTTGGAAAGATATTTGTGCGTAGAATAGTATGTGATGGAGTGGAAGTAAAGAGACAAATTTTTACCCCCAAAAAATTTTGTTTGATGCCTCAAAACTCTCTTGGAATGCTTCAGACCCTATTTTGTCAAACATGGTCATGGTCGTAAAAACAGTCCCATGAGTTGATTCCTCCACTTTTTCCACTCTGAATGCACCGAAATGGATGAAAACCGTTATAATGATCTAATTCAGATAAGAAAAACTACTTCTTTTAATTGTATTTTTGGCTTATCTCCTAATAGCTTTACTCGGATTTCTAGTGTAGACACTTGTTGAATGCATAATTAAATTCCACCTCCAACAATTACCCATTATGTATACTTTTGAGAAGACCAACATTGATAAAAATTTAAGATACATTAAAAACTAGTGTTCACAAAACTTTTTTAATGTATCCGCAATTTTTATCGTTGTTGCTCTTCTAAAAAATATGTACAACGTGTACTTGTTGGACGTGGAATTTAATTTCACATCCAATGAGTGTATACACTTAAATTTGAGTAAACCTATAAGGAGATAACCCAAAAATACAATAAATAAAAGTAGTTTTCTTCTTTTCCCTCCAAAATTTATCTGTTAGTTTATTATTTTAACTATTATTTTATTATTTTTCCTCAAGAGGCCACTTTTAGGCTAAATTTTATCTAATGGGTGGTAAAATCATTAAGAGTAGAAAAATGGATTTATCATTAGTGATATGATCAAATGCTCCAAAATCAATGAGCCAATCATAAGAAGAAGAAGAGGTCACATTGAAGGAGAAACCAAAAGTGGAAAGTGCAAGTCCATGAGAAGAATTGTTAGAAGAAGAATCAAGATTGATGTTGTGCTTCTTCATTTCTACTTCCAAGGCCTCCATATTTTCAAAAACAATCTACTCCGCATGTTCATCTTTCTCATAATACTTGCAATGTCTATTAATCTTCTTGCTCTTTGATTTTGGTCCTTTGTCACCATTAAAAGTAAAAGTTGCATGAGACACTTTGGGACCTTTATTTTTCCTATTGTCACGAGGACGTTATTTCTTTGGAGTTAGGTTATATTTTTTTTTTGGGCCACTAAGGCCTCCTTAAATATACCTATAGTGCTAATCAATCTAATATGCAAGAGCTTGTCTTATGCTCTAATTTGAGAGGCAAAAAGATTCAGGAGAGGGTTTTTGATAGACATCCCCCATAGCTTCTTAAGTGGAATTATAAGTTTTAAACCTCTATATTTAAACTTATATATATTATTGAAAAAATTAGAGATAAAAACAATAACATCCACATAATACACAACAATTTAGCCTAGAACCCATTAACTAGGAAAACCATCAAATGTTTGAGTCACACCTCTCTTGTCTTCATTTTCCTAAATTGAGTATACATAATATATTATTTACGTAATCCACATCATCCAAAACATTATTCCATTAATGCAAATTCGGTCGCAACCCTAATCCCTCAAGTAAGAATATATTACAATAGCTCAAAAAAGAATTGGTAACAAAGAAAGGACAAAAATAAGTTAAAAACAACCTCACTTTTTTCAATCCAATGAAATAATATAATGCATTCCTAATAGATACATGATTTCTAGTTGAAGGGGTGTATGTATTTCTAGGAATGTAATATCTACATATTTGGGGGGGCATGAATTTTAGGGATAATGTATTAGCTTTCCAAAAGTGTTTTTTTTTCAAACTATTTATCACTTACCACTTCATTTTTATTAATTTTTTGAGATTTATTGCGAGTTGAAATGATCTATATGGGTGGGGCCACTACAAGGTTTACCAAAGGCATCATATTGTAATCAAGGGTACAATAGTCCAAGCTTTGAAATTGAAATCACTCTTTGGAAAATTAATATATAATTAGATCAACATCCTATGAACCATATCTTGTACCCTAATGAGTATGAATTCCTCAAATTTATTTTAAATTTAACTGAGACACAAATTTGATAGGAGCCAAGATATACGTTTGAAAAACCTTTCCAAATTTGGAAACTAAAATTCCCTTAGGGGGATATAATGTGTTCTTGTGCTAGCTAAGAAAGGATAAGAAAGAGATTTTATTAAAGAATATCAAGGAATTTTTTCTAGATAAGAAAGGATAACTAGGAGGTAAGATTAGTAGATAAATACTCTAAACATGATGACAAAATAACCAAGGTGTTCTAAAAAATCCCAAGGGGCTCTCCTTAATATTTCCACAACACAAGTAATGCTAACAATTGGAACCAAAAGATTAACTTGGTTAGGCTATGCGTAAGATTGTTAGGCCCCTATACTACTAGTGTAACCCCTTATTGTTATTAGTACAACCCACTTATTATATTGATGTACCCTGTAGTGCCCATATTGTTACTATTGTGCCCCATAGAAGCCCACTATTGTTATTATTGTGCCCTTACATTATTATTGTTATGTCGGCTCTGATTATGTTATGACCCCTTAGACTCCTATATATAGAAAGGAGGTCTTTTCATTTGTATCATCCAAGAATTGTTCATTTATGTAATGTAAAGGAGGTTTCCCCTCGAAGAGGCTGAATTCTAAGGCGTTGATCTATATTTTCTATCTTTTCTTGAGCTGGTTTCATAACATTTGGTGTCAGAGCTTTGGATTCTAGGCTTTCAGTGCTCCAAATATGTCATCATTATAAACTTTTTTCTGTGACATTTCAAAAGCTAAAAAAAAACCCATTTGGGAAGAAATTGCATTGAACCTTGGCTCCAAATTTCAGAGCTTTTCTTGCTATATTCACGGAGATATGAACTGAGGAAGTTGGTCTTTTTGTAGACTCCTGAATTACATTCCAAATAGGTGACCTGGGGAAAATCGTCATAACTTTCCCTTTGAGCATCGGATTGAAATTTCGTAAGAAGGTACAGAAAGATGATGGACTGTAGTTTCTTGTATATATATTTTAGAGCCAAAGGTCGAAACAATGACATGAGGCACTTCATACAAGTTCGCTCTACTAAACTAGTTTATAATTAGGTCACTATGGGAGATTTGGCATAACTATTCCTTGGAGAATCCAATTTGAATCAGACTTGTGGCATTGGAAAGAGGACGCAGAGGGCTAGTTTACGTCACAATTTTAGAAATTAAAGATCCGAAAGTACAGAGTTACAGTCGTTTCAAGATCGAGCTCCTAAAATCAAGAAAAAGCAAGATGAGGAAGTTTGATGGCAAGGATCCGGTAAATTGGATACTTGAAATGGAGCAATATTTTGATATACATGGTGTACCATTGTTACAAAAGGTATGTATTGTATCTTCTATTTAGAACCGGATCAATTTTTATGGTATGAAAGGGCCTTTGTTCTCGTAAACACTGTTACGTGGTCAATTTTCACAGAGGAAATGATAGCACATTATGAGGATACAAAGAGCAACACCTTATTTAGAGCAACACCACAACAATTGTAAAGAGTAAAAGGGATTTGTGACATAGTGGACAGAAAAATTATGGAAACAAGGAAGCATACCCTTCACAACTATAAATATGGAAGTGTTGTTTCTCCTATCCTTCCACAACCTACAAGAGTTACACCACAACAATTGGAAGAAAAAAGAGAAAAAGGGCTTTGTTAGAATTGTGATAGAAAATGCACTAAAGGTCATAAGTGTGCTGAGAATAAATTATTTTACATAGAATATGAAGAGGAGGAAGAAAAGGATCAAGAAATATCAAAAGAAGAGGATATATGCTAGGACCCCACCCTAGAGAAAGAAGAAATGAATCAGACCATATCTTGTAAAGCATTGGCAAGAATTACCACTCCTCAAACTCTGAATATGGAAGGACATATCAATAAGAAAGAGGTGCAAGAAGTGAAAAATCACATCGAGAAAGAGGAAATGAATCCAACCACATCTTGTAATTCATTGGTCAAAATTACCACTCCTCAAACTATCAATATAGAAGGACATATCAACAAGAAAAATGTTCAAGAAGTGAAAGATCACATCGAGCATCAAGAAATGAATCCGACCGTATCTTGTAAAGGATTGGAAGAAATTACCACTCCTCAAACTCTAGAGATAGAAGGACATATCAAGAAGAAAAAGGTTCAAGCAGTGAAAGATCACATCAAGCATCAACAACAAGTTCTCCAACTTTTAAAGGATAAAACCACTTCGGTGCAAAATCAAACGAAAGAACAGGTAGATCAACATCGTAGTGAAAAATGTTTTGATGTAGGTGATTGGGTATTTTTACTGCTACACCTCAAGCAAGCTATTTATGAGAAGGAAAAGTTGGCAATACTACATGCACTTAAAAAATGTCTACCTTACCGAATGGGAAGACTCTTCAAGGTTAAAATGGATCATGATAGTCTTAAATACTTTTTAGAACAACTATTATCTTTAGAAGAATAGAAAAATCTATCACAAATATGTTGGGTTATGACTTTGACATCATCTATAGAAAATGGAAGCAAAATTTTGTTGCAGATGCACTCTCGAGAAAGGATGAGGATGTGGAAGTATTGTTTTGTGCTATTTATATTATCCAACCAGATTGGATAAATGAAGCAAGGGATGAATGGAAGAAGGATGAAGAAGTATGGCCACTTATTCAAAAGTTGCAAAAGATCCCAATTCAAACAATATTGCCAGAAATTGAAGAGGAAGGAAAAGTCATATTGGAACCTAGAGTAGTCACAGAAACAAGAACTCGACAGCTACAAAATCGATCAACTTGAGAGTATCTCATCAAATGGAAGAAATTACTTGCTAAAGATTCCACATGGGAGGACAAGAATTTTATACAGAAGCATCAAGAACTACTCAAGCATTGAGGACAACACTTTTTGAAGGAGAGGGGCATGTTAGGCCCCTATATTACTAGTGTAACCCCTTATTGTTATTAGTACAACCCACTTATTATATTGAAGTACCCATGTAGTGCCCATATTGTTACTATTGTGCCCCATAGAAGCCCACTATTGTTATTATTGTGCCCTTACATTATTATTGTTATGTAGGCTCTGATTATGTTATGACCCCTTAGGCTCCTATATATAGAAAGGAGGTCTTTTCATTTTGTATCATCCAAGAATTGTTCATTTATGTAATGTAAAGGAGGTTGCCCCCTCGAAGAGGCTGAATTCTAAGGCATTGATCTATCTTTTCTATCATTTCTTGAGCTGGTTTCATAACAAAGATCAACTTAAGTAGAACCCTCCCAAAAAAGTTCCTTCATATGGAGCTTGCCTGAGATTGGTTTCACAAGTTATCGACTTTAGAATTTAAAAAAGTAAAAGTAAGTAATCAACATATGCTTCATACAAAGAATCACTAGCTAATGGAATTCCTTAAGAAAAAATTCCCAAAGAGTCTTCTACTTCTACTTCAATCTCACTTATACATCTGAAACAATTATCTTGAAGACAAACTATCCATACATGGTGGGTACCTCTCAAACATACCCAGTAAGGAGCAACTATTTGCATCCAAAATTCAACTTAATTAAAACTTATAATAATAGCATAGGGGCTTTCACCTAAATAATTTGGTCAAAGAAAATAGTATGTGAGAGGATTCACAATATAGTTAATCTAGGCTTTTAAAAAGGATATAGTAGAATGTGTTGATCTATTTCTGTATTAGAAACAACAATCCTTCTTAGCATGAAAAATGTCAAATTCAATTATAAAATTACATGAAATTAAGAATACAAAAATCAAAATCTTCAAGGGCCATAAATCCCATGTGAAAACCATAGAACACTTCGTCAAATACACTACATTAATAAGACAAATTTGTCACTGTTATCTAAAAATTTTATATTGGTAAAAACTCATTCAAATTTTACTCAACCAAAATATAGGTCTTCTTATTTTTTAAGTTCGAAGATTAGTTAGTAAAAGTTATACCTAAAATATCATATTCAAATTTATAGAAAAATTATTAAAATTAAATATAAATATCAATCTATAAATTTATAAACTAAATAATTTTTTCAATTAATTTACCACACAAAGAAAAAAAATACATGTAATAGGGTAATTTTTAATTTATATTTTTACAATTACAAAATCTCCTTATATCATTTCCACTTTAACAACACACATTTTTACAAAATGCATCACAAATTAATTTTCCACGACATCGAATACTCATTCCACCGAGAAGCACTCTACATACCAATATGGGGTAAATTTGTACACATTAGATGTCATATGTGTAGATGTTAGAATTGTAGCCATTAGATGTTAGATGTCTGGGAGTTAAATATGTGAGTATTTTTTAAAGGTTGGGCTCATAAGTATACATATGTTATGTAAAAAAATTGACTTGGTCAAAAAACATTAAATAAGAAAATTTTGAAATAAAATTTAAAAAAAAAAAAAAAAAAAATTCATTAAAAAAAAATTGAGATAAAATAGTAAATTTACCAGAGGTTTTTGGGCTCCAGTTTTGTATAGCCGATGGTTTTTCCCATGGTAGTCTTCTCTAATGGTCAAATTACATAAATGACATAAAGTAAAATAAAAAATTGAGTAGTCTTTAAGTGCAAACTTTTGGAAAGTTTTCCACTTTATTTTTTATGTAACTTGTTTAGAATGCCACACAGAGTCATCGAAATCACAAGTTTGAGAGGTAAAATCTTCACAATTGAAGTGTTCTTGGGGTTTTTAAGGGTGTTGAACTCATATATACGGTCAAAATCCAATTTAAACAACACAAATCGAGATTTGACCACAATATTTTTCCCTACCCAAAAATCCGGCAGAAACTCCAAAAAGTCACACTTAAAGACCACTCCATAAAAATTAATAATTAATAATATTAATAAAACGAGTTGTCTTTACTGCGACTTTTTTGAAGCTTTTTCGGTGGGTTTTCCTTGTCTAATTTCTCTAAAATCTGGTGGGAATTTATTGAAATCACAATTTTGATGGGAGACCCCTACACAATCCATGTTTGTTAAGAGTTTTTCAGGGCATTGAATCCATATATACACTCAAAAACTAGTTTAAATAACACAAATCAAAATTCCACCTAAAATTTTTTCATCGGATTCCGGCACTCAAAAGTCCAAAAGGTCGTACTAAAGACAACTCCCTAATAAAATTAACATAAATAGTAATTACTAGTGGTTTTTGGGCTCAATTTTTTGCACTATGGTTTTTCCCAGGTATTTTTAGTTAATGTTCAAATTACAAAAATAAATAAAATAAATAATAATTAATAATTAAAATAAAATTGATATAAAATAGTAAACTTACCAGGGTTTTTGCGCTCCATTTTTTTAAAAACTCATAGTTTTCCCCATGGTATTCTTCTCTAATGGTCAATTTACATAAAATAAAAGTAACATTTAAATAAAATTAAAAAATAATAATAACGAACGATTAATAATTAAAATAAAGTTGAGAGAAAATTGTAAATATATGGATGTAGGTTTTTGGGCTCCAAATTTTCACAATTGATCCTGATTTAAACAGGAATGCAAAAAATTACAGATATGACCATAAATGCAAAGATGCAGTGGAAATAATACTTCATTTTACTAATGTAAAATACTGAAATATGCTTATAAACATAAATGGAAATAAACCAGCTAGGTTGATGGTAGCTTATCTCTGAGAAGAGAAGTGTCGGCGACATGCCTCTAAATTGTGTTACAATGAGGCTCAAAAGCCTATTTATTGTTGAGAAATAATGGAAAACTATAAACATCCTAAAATGTAACCCTAGGAGATGAAGCACCAAACTGTGGGCCCTGTTTGGGTAAATTGGTACATCATTTTCTCGGGGTTGTAACTTTGGCATACGATCTCCTTTTGACATGCACAATACCTCGTTAGAAAGATATGTTCGAGGACTACAATTTTTGAGTGAGAAACATCAAATTATGGCCCATGTTGCTCGCAGTCTTCCCAAAATACTTTATTTAGGACCTCAAAATAGCTCCAGACGTTCAGGACCCAAAAAACTGCTAAAAATAGTAAATTGTGCTACAATTAAGGAAACTGAAAAGTTGAAAGAGATGGTTGTGGAGGTCCAAGTGGGATAGGTGGATGACCACCAACATCCATCTGGATCATTCCTCCTCGCTTAGGAAGCAATGGTCCCCATTGCATTGAGTTCCTCCATCTGCTGAACATGGTCCCTCATGAGTTGTTTTACAATCTTTGATGTGTCTAGTGATGGTGGGAAGCATGGTAGAGGGTGGTCTACATTGAACACTTGGTGCAAACAAAGAAATGAGGGAATGCTGTGCTCCAAAGCATTGTTTCCCATAGCCTTAGTACTGGTTTAAGGACCATGTCATTTCCTGTACTTGCTATTTCTTAGAATGAAGCGGTGATATATCGGCTCGTTGAGTAGAGGTTCTCTAGGAGTCAGATCGAATGAATGTTTGACCTAAAAGTGCAACGGTACCCTTGTAGATGGGCAGAAGATGTTTCTGTGTTCTTTCATGACTGTATCCATCTGGTGTTGCTACTGCGTGGAGGAACCCTTCACAGGGGTTGTGTATGTGGCTATAATATTCCCCTTACTTTGAGAGTGAACTAGACAAAAAATAAATTTCCTACTCTAGAAGATCATCTTACTACCTTTCTTAGTAGAGATTTAATAGGTGGCGGTAGATGGGGCTACCTATAGTGTCCTATAGAATGAGTTACACAAGGAAATAATAGTAGTGTGAGGCCTTGACTCATATACAAGTTGTCACCTCTACAAGTATGGCTGGCCTAATAATACATCATAAACATCTAGAGGTGCAACATCACACAATACCTCGTATGTGAAGGGTTTGATGCTGTAGTGAAGGTAGCACTACTGGCGAACTCAGAGATCTCGTCCTTGGTGAAGCCATCCTATTCTATATGGTTGTGGGTGTGTTATGGTTAGTAGTCCCAACTGCTTCACGACCTCTGCTAAAATGAGGTTCTTTTGGCTACCATTGTTGACAATGGATTGCAGTGGTGAAGCCTTCACCCACATCTGTGAGTGGAAAATATGCTCCCCCTCCTCTGGATCTTCGGTCCCATTCTTCTAGACCTTGGCAGTGGCAACAATGGTGCTAGGCTCCATGTCAATGATCTGCTTCCCTTTGCCATTCCCCTTGTCGGGTTTTGACTCAGGGTCGGAACATGCATCTAATTCTGAAGTCTTTAACTCGGCCACCAACGACTACTTGGTTTGACACTCACTTGTGCTATGAGTGGGGCTCTTGTGGAACTCACACCACTTTCCTGTATCCTTCTTCGACTTTATGGTGTTCTTATTTTCTTGTAGCTTTGATGGGTCGTCTTGGGTTGCCCCATCTTGGCTTTGTCCTTGGTTCTCTGATTTGGGGAAGCCTTTCCCTTGGTTCGGATTCATAGATCCAAAGTCTCACTTCTTTTGTTTAAACTTTTTCTCGATTTTGATAGCATATCGGTATGCCATGTTGAGCGAGGAGATGTTCAGGAACTCCATCTCTTCCTCGATGTACCTGATTAGGTAGCTGCAATATTTGATTACCAAATGTAGCTCAGAATCCTTGATACCCAACTGTGTGCAAAGGGTATGAGAAATGTTTGTGAACTCTAGCACATCTTTGTCCCTTCCCTGCCATGGCATGGTCCACTTTATGTATTTATACTCATAGCTTTTGAAAGGGTAGTGCTGTTTCTTGATGGAATCTTGGAAGTCATTTTAAGTGGGTGCGGCTGAAAATAGTGAGCTCGTAATTTCATCCTTCTGCTCACAGTAGGTTTCCCACCAATCCATGACATGGGGGGATGCTTTGAGAAGAGAAAAAATAATCTTTTCCCGACTGGAAAAGTCATGAATATAAAAATACACTTCTAGGAGATTTAACCATTTATCTATGACATCTGCATCTATCTGACCCTTGAATATGGGGATTTCAAAGTTAACTTGTACCTTAAAGGGTGTGGCATTTCCAGAGTAACTGTTGGAAGTCGATGCATCGTCCGTGGGTAGCCGTTGAAGGATTTGGGTAAAGCTATCCGTCATCGCATTCCTTTGTCGCTTGAGGGCTTCTTTGAGCAAGATTTTGATAGGATCTCTTGCCCCCTCATCTTTGTTTTCATCTGCCATGGGAGGATGTCAGGATTTGTGAGGACGGTCTTGCAAAGGTTCGACCAGTTCAAGCCCTAACTCCTTATATCTCGACCTCGTTTGGGACATGCAAAGAAAAGCAGAGAAAAAAAGTAGACCGCTTTGATACCAGTGATCCAGATTTAAACAGGAACACAACAAATTATAGATATAGCCATAAATACAGAGATGCAACAGAAATAATACTTCATTTCATTAATGTAAAATACTGAAATATGGTTACAAACAGAAATGGAAATAAACTAGCTAGGGCAACTGTAGCTTATCTCTGAGAAGAGATGTGTCAACTACATGCCTCTAAAATGTGTTACAATGAGGCTTGAAGGCCTATTTATTACTGAGAAATAATGGAAAACTCTAAACAACTAAAAATCTAACCCTAGGAATTGAAACACCAAACTGTTGGCCCTGTTTCGGTAAAATGGTACATGAACTTCCTGCGGTCGTAACTTTGACATACGATATTTGTTTCATGTGCACAACACCTCATTAAAAATATCTATCCAAGGACTACAACTTTTGAGTGAGCAACATTGTTGAATGACCGATGTTGCTCCCAGTTTTCCCAAAAAATGTCGTTTACTGCCTCAAAATGGCTCCGGAAGTTCACGACTTGAGAAATTTCTAAAGTTTGTATATTGTGCTACAATTAATTAAACTGATTAGCTGAAAGAGATAGTTGTGGGGGTCCAAGTGGGATAGGTGGGTGGCCACCAACATCCACCTCGATCAACAACCCATTATTTTTCTTATGGTATTGTTCTCTAATATGTCTATTTAAATGTATTATTTTCTAATTGGATACATTTATTGCAATAAAATATTTTTGTTAGATCAAAATAAATCCTAATTTCCATAAAAAATATGGTAACCTTGAACAATTTTCATATCTAATTTCGCAAAGAAAACCACTAAATAATGGCACACTACATGAAGTCTTTATAGTTGCGGATGCATGTCTTCTAGGTAGAAATTGGGAAAAACATTCTTGCTCACTTTGTTACCCTTTAAAGACTAGATTTTTCCATGTTGTTTTATACGTTACTCATTTTATTTTTAATGTTTGAAATTATAGTCTTGAGTGTGAAGAGAAAAAAGAGAATGGAAAAAATAAAATATGGTGCATGTAGTCCTACATTTTGTTTATATTTCTTGCATCCAATAAAATTATTAGACTTACTTAGTTTAGACTGTGTGAATCATTGGCTTTAACCTCTACATGAAAAATGACTCAATTATGTCTCTCAGATGCTCATAACAACTTAGTTTAGATACAATTATTATTTAGTTTGATTTAGGATATCAAATAATAACATCAAAAATAAAATTAAACCAAGGATAGTTAATGTCCTCAACTCTTGCAAAGATAGGGGTATATACTTTTATTAGGTTTTAGAGTATAACATAGGAGCTTATTAGGTTTTAATGTCTAACAAGAAAACTTCAAGTAGATTGTCTTAACTACCGAGGTTATATATATCAAACCAGCCTAGATCCATCTTAACTTTAGCTCTATTAAGTGCCAAGAAGGATAAATCTCTTGAGGTGCAAACATTTCCTCAAGTTTTGCACTCGAAAATAGGTTTTGACCATGAGAGGTTTGATCCATGTTTGTGCTTGATAGATCCAGAGCTAAGGTGGATGTAGTCTAGTTTTCATCACAATGATCAGTTTAGCGTTCATTACATTAGGATTACACTAGATGATGATTATAAAAGTAAAACCAATAAAATAAAATATGTATTGTTAATTATTATTTTTTATTTACATTTTTGGTTAAATATTTAGCTTTGTTTATAATTAATTTTATATTTTTGTTTTTTGATTATTTGATAGGTGATCAAATAAGTGGTAAAAAAGTTTTGGATGATGATGAGAATTTAGCTAAATATTATTTGTCAACCAATTTTAAATGCATTTTAATTAAGAAATATTTTAACATTTTTTATGGATATAATTTTGAAAGAAAATTATTATATATTTTTAATGTACAAATAAATTAGCATTATAAAAATAAAATTTGATATATTACACAACTCAAACTTATAATTTAAAAAAATTATTAATTTTGAGCAATATTAAAAATAATAATAATAATAATATAAAATTTATCACCAATAAATTTAGTTGGCTAATTTTAAATAAAAATAGAAGCTACCATTTCCATTATTTTAAAGCATTCCAAAATTCCAAAATCAAGTTTGTGTGAGAATACTCCAAATTGAACTCCAAAGGTGGGCAATATTCATTTTATTTCAGTGACATTAATCTTTAATGTTTAAACATGATCAAAGTAAAATTGCTTTGCTTTCAAGGTCATCAATATTTTAAATGTTTTGTAAATTTACAATTAATGTGTTTGTCCCAAAATCCTAGCTTTCCTAGGTCATTATTTTAACTTGCTCCAATTACATAAAAATAAAATAAAATAAAAATAAAATAAAAAAATAATTAATTATTAATTAAAATAAAATTGCGATAAAATAGTAAATTTAAGGCAATATTTTGGGCTCCAATTTTTCGCAACCGATAGTTTTTTCATAGTATTCTTCTGTAATGATCAATTTATAGTAATAATTAATAATTTTACTAAAATTGAGATAAAATACTAAATTTATGGATTGAGGTTTCTTGGCTTTAGGCTTCCACAACCCATACATCTGGTATTCTTCTCTAATGGTGAAATTGCATTAAAAAAATAAAATTAAAAATTAAAAATTAATAATAATAATTAATAATTGAAATAAAATCGAGATAAAATAGTAATATACTGACGGAAGTTTTTGCACTCTAGGTTTTCACAACCCATGGTTTCTTCCATGGTTTTCTTTTCTAATATAGTTTATTTGACATTCATTGTAATGAAATATTTTTGTTAGATAAAAATAAATCCTTATTTCCACAACAAATATCGTAACTCTAAGCAATTTTAATATCCAATTTGGCAAAGAAAACCACTCAATAAAGGCACAGTACACAAATAATTTATAGTTGTGGATGCATGTCTTCCACATAAAAAAACATTCTTGCTTACTCTGTTACATAGCCTTCAAATATTAGATTTTCTAGGTTGTTTTATATGTTATTCATTTTATTTTTAATGTTTGAAATTGTTGAGTGTGAAGAGAAACTTGAGCACGAAAAAAATATAAAATCTGCTACATGCAATCCTACATTTTGTTTATATTTTTTGTCTGCATTAAAATCAATGGAGTCACTCAATTTACACTATGAAAGGTTGTTTTTAAATTCAACATGAAAAATCACTAGAATATGTCTCTCATATGTTCATAACAACTTAGTTTAGATATAATTGTTATTGAGTTTTATTTAGCAGATCAAATGATAATATTAAAAATAAAATTAAACCAAAATTAATTAATATCCTCGACCCCTGAAGAGATACATGTATATATTATTATTGGGCTTTATGAGTATAACAAATGAGTTTATTAGGTTTTACGATCTCAGCTTCAAGTAGGCTATCTTAAATATCAAGGTTATATATATCAAACCAACCAAGATCCATCTTAACCTTGGATGAGAGGAATCAAAACTCTTGAGATGCAAACATTTCCTCAAGTTTTGCACTACAAAAGAAGTTTGCGCCACTAGAAATTTGATCCCTCTCGACACTTGATTGGGATTGATCTAGGCTAGCTTCATTCACAATGATTCATTTACTATTCATTAAATTAGAATTACAGTAAGTAAGATTATAAAAATAAAGAACCTTCAAACTAATAAAATGGAATATATATTGTTAATTATCATTATTTATGTACATTTTTTATTAAATTTTAAATATTGGTAATAATTAATTTTTTTTTTTTTTTCATTATTTGATAGTTAATTTTTAGATAATCAAAATTTAGTTACATATTATTTATCAATCCATTTTAAATACATTTTAATTAATAGATATTTTGACCTATTTTATAGATAAATTTTGAAACAAAATTATTATATATTTTTAAATATATAAATAAATTTAATATTTAAAAAAATGAAAAATGATTTTTTAACAAATAATTAATCTAAAATAATTATAACCTAATTTCAATTAAAAATAGAAGCCACGCTTTCCATTATTTTAATCCATTCCAACTTAAATAATTATAGCCTCATTTTTAATTAAAAATAGGAGCTACCCTTTCGATTATTTTAATCCATTCAGAAACCAAATTCAAGTGCGAATATTCCGAATTGAACTCTGCATATGTGGGCAATTTCCATTTATTTCACTGACATTAATCTTTAATGTTTAATTTTACCACTACTGCGTTTCACACAGGACCAAAGTAAAAGATTATTTTCAAGCTCGGCACCATTTTCAAAGTTTCGTAAATTTACAATTATGCGTTTGTCATAAAGTTATAGCTTTCCGAGGCCCAACGCTGAAATCTCTTCCCTGCCATATTATGATTCAATCCCGAAGCAAATTTATTATTGTTGGTGGGGTTTATTGTAATAGATATAGGTTGGAATTTGGGGCTATTTGTGAAGTTCTAGTTTTATTAACGTAATGAGGCAGTATATATTAATGGTTGGATCTAAATAAGCATAAATTTAAGGATTGATATATATTACGGAGTGTATTAATGGAACTTTAACTCTACAAATATTGATTGCTAGAATTTGGTAATTATTTTGTATTGCAATTTGGTTGGTTTGTACATTATCATCATATGTTTATTAAATTTGATAAGTTTAAGAGTGAAATAAAAAATGAAAATACAAAATTTGTTTACATCATAAAATTCAATTTTTATCCCAATATTATGGATGATTAAATGTGTGTAGATTATAATAATTATGCATTAAACTAAATTGCTTTTAGTAGACCATGTTTTTAGAATGTTCAATTGATTTATTGATTCAAAAATATATTTTAAACTTCAAAGATCATAATTTAATTTAAAATTATATTTTGCCATTCCAATGAAAAGGAATTTTTATCTGTAAATTACGCCATGCCATATGCCCAAAGCAAACACCGAATCAAAGTAGTAATCAAATTGATTATGTTATTAAAAAATTAGGGGATTGTGTGTTTTTATGATAAGAAGTTGTGATTCAGAGGTGTGAAATAGAAATTTTTTGTTTATCACTGCTGGAGGATACAGCGGCACTGTTTACAATCTGACGGTGTTAAAATTGCAATCGAAATTGACGCTGATACACATAGGAGGAGCCCCCGTGATTTTGGCATTAAAAATTAATGCATGGCATTAATAGTTGGCTGTGCCAACGTCGAATAGTCGATGTCCAGTAAGGGTGTCCGAATCGCGCGTCAACAGCGAAAAAGGTGCAAATCCTCGTTTGGTACACACTTATTCTGCAACCTGTGGTACTTTCTGTGACTTTTATTGAACAACCTAAATTCTACAGTTCCTTTTTTACTACGTGAGGAACTGATACCCGCCATGGGCAACCAATATTTCCAACCCTATATTTTCAACCATATAGGCTATTTAATGACTCACGGTGGATCCCCAATATTTCCAACCAATATTTCCAAGCCTATATTTTCAACCCTATAGGCTCACGGTCGATCAGTTGCAGGTGTTAATGAAGGATATGGCTGTGGAGATGGAAGAGGACTCTCGCTATCTGCTTCTGTTATCTAAAACAGAGATTGAGTCTGCATAATGAATGGCAAAGTTCTGTTTCTAAAACGGAGATTGAGTCTGCATAATGAATGGCATATCGTGAGAAGTGAGAAGTGAACCTTCCGGCTGATTCTCGTGAGAAGTGAACCTTCCGGCTGATTCCCACGAACAATTGAACCTTCTCTACTGATTCCCACAAATGATTTTATTTGTGTGACTCCGATAAAAGCAAACACTTAATTGTCATATCAAAGGATGTTATACCAAGTGTTCTGTCTTACGTAAATTCGTGTATTGCGTATCCAGACTATTTGGGGTGTATTAATCCAAGGACGTGAAAATACTTGTAAAGTTGCATATCCAGACTATTTTGGGGTTTATTAATTCAAGGCCATGAAAATATTTATGACATTGCAGTGTAAGCCAAAGTGGGTGATATCTGACCAAATTAAAACTTGGAACAGATGTGTTTAATGTGGGAGTGCAACCTCGTTATGAACAAGCCTTTGTGAAGCGATTGATTATCATTCTAGATCAAATGATTCCATCCGATTGATTTGACGTCGTCGAATCCACGGCATTCCAGAATGAGAACAAGTGGAGCTAATATATTTCAATTTCTCCTCCTTTCTTGGTATTGAAATTTGCAAAATTCAACCTAATAGGAATGTTTTGCAAAATCCAACCTAATAGGAATGTGTTTAAGAGTAACGTGTTTAAGAGTTCCCTCTCTCTCTTGATACTTGGAATTTTCGAATTCTTCCAAATTTACTACTATGGAATTTTCGAATTCTTCCAAATTTACTACTATTTTTTTTTGAATAGAAAAGCAATTTTCAAACAATATGCAGATTTGATGAAATTTTCAATTAAATTTTGAAAAATGATTTGGTTTTTTAATATTAAATATAATTTTGTTTATTTGTTTCCAGTTTTGGATTAGATGAAATAAATTGTAATTTTTAAATATTTAAATTGCATTTTTGAATACACAAAAATATATTTGATGCAATAAAAATTAATTTGGACACTCAAATTTATATAGAAGATATATTTAAAAAGATCAAAACTTACAACAACTACAATATGCTATTGAATATGGAACAATCTAACTGCTCTATGTTTTAGCCATTCATAATTAGTGATACTTTACAACATTTTGTTATTTAAATTTAGTTTTTAAATACATAAATGAATTTACTTCCCTTAATTAAATGGATTGTGAAAACTATATCATAGTTAAAATTCTGGATTTTTTTAGGAAACCTAAAATTCCAACCAATCCTTATAAAAATAATTAACTTACCTTATTATTCTAAGTGTTTCGAGTTTTGTTTTTTTCTCTGAACCCTACCATACAATTTTTAGTGAAATAAAGTTAATATTACAAAAAAAACTTATTTAATAAAAAAATATAGAATAATTAATTATAAATTGTATATAATTAAATTAAATTAATTAAATTAAACTAATTAAATGTATTTAGTTTCTTAGCTATGATTTGTTATAATTAAAAGTTTATATTTATTATTTAAAATTAAAAAAAATATAATAGTATATATAACATAATATAATGAATTTTCAACGAATTATTATATTAAGTTTTATTAAAATTTATAACACCATATTGAGTTCTTATCATTACACTCTCTAAAATTTCTTTTTAAAAATTTAATAAGGTATAAATCTATATTTATAAATAATAAATAAGTTAAATAAATTAATTTTTCAATAATTAAATTTTAAAAATTAGATATATACATATATAATATTTCTGATAGAAGGTGAAAAATAATGAGAATATCTATTTTCATAATACGGGGTATTACTAACCAAAATGGTGGGTCAATGATCCACCCATTTGGTAGTTAGCTCAACCTAACATTCATTCACATAAGCTCATGGTTTTATTCACACTATTAGTTGTTTAGAAACAAAATTCAATCACCTCTCCCTCCATGAATTATCATAGTGCATAACACATACACAAAGTCCTCACTCTCATGGCGAAGAATCAGGCACATATCTAGAAAGTTGGAAACTTTAGAGGGTTATGGTAAAAACATATTGTGACTTGGCATTGCTCCTCCTCCATTACTTGGTGTGCCTAGCTTTTTTGTACTCTGTTTTATTTAGTGTTGACAAATCAAGCCTTGTTCTAGATGGTTACAACACTACTCTTTTTTTGTCTATGTTTTTCTACTATGATTCATCGATACTATAACTATTTCTTAATTGTTCGCTTAGTCCTGGTTCCTCCATGGGTTCTCGTTTTGAAATTGTTATTTTTGTAACACCCTCCTCCCGCATGTACCAAGTAATCGAGCAGTCGGGGTAAATATTCGATGAGAGGCCACTATGATATGAATGAACCTCCTAAGTCAAATTAAGGAAGTGGCACCGATCGAAACATACCATAGAGACCTCCAATATCACCATTTGAACCCTCAAGAACCATCCCAACCTTTATACTATTCAGCCCTTGAGTCCCACTGAGATTTTATACCACTTAAACCCTGAACTCTCCCATGCTATAGGCTTGCCAACATCCACGAGCATTCAAGAGGCTCTGGACACCCTCATGAAAAGGCATGTCAGTGTCTAGGGACTATTTTTCTCAATGTTGTGCTAACGTCCCGTAGATTTGAGCCAATTTTTCGGGCCCAAATCTTAGGTCACTGCCGAGAAATGAATGACACTTTTAGAACATAAAGAAAACAAGGAGACAATGAGGCAAAAGAAAATACTTAAACAACCACTTGACTAGAACCCTACTAGCCATGACAGACATTTCGTTAAACATATCAGAAATATGTAATCTACAAGTGTAAATAAAATATCTAAACATAGGGGTCCCATACTTAGCTGGGAATCACTAAGAATCATTAATTCCTCAACACATTAACATCCATTTACAAGTAAAAGCATGATGAGATTCATACATAGCTACTGTGATAAAACATATACATAACCAACATAATAACAATGTAAATAACAAGGAAATCACAACCATATAATCCACATATAAACCAGTATAATACTCATAGAAATACATGGATAAATAACCTCATGTTGATGATGGAAAATCCAAACATAGGATGGGACTTCGATGTTCCACCCGACGTAGAATGGTTGAGCCAAATGTCTCTTCAGCCATTCAACCCCTTGCCATAGTGTAGGCATGAATGTGGGATCTCATAGAACACATCATTCCAAAACCATTGAGGGATTCTAGAGGCTAACCACCTCAACCCATCAAACAGTGATTCCACCTCACAGTCAGACATTACAAAACCATCATCATATTGGTGTCTACCCAAACTTTCCGGGGTTTTAGAGTGTTTGTTCCAAACAAGGCTTCCAGGACTAGTAACTCGAACGATAGTTGCAGTCGAGCTTCGAGAGTGTTTGTCCAACCAGAGCTTCCATATTGTTTATCCAACCAAGGCTTTAAGGACTAGTAACTCAACCCAAGTTGTTCCAAGGCTTCCAGAGCGTTTCTCCAACTCAGGCTTCCAAGAACTAATAACTCAACCAAAGATAAAGGAAACATGAGAACCAACCAAAACAAAACAAGGAAATAAACTGATAATCTCCATGGCTATCCAAGAAATGGCAAGACTAGGCAATCCACTGTCAATTCAGGCAATCATCCATGCAAGTGATAGATCATCACCAATAATCCACATGCATATGCTACAAATTCCAAAACTAATGAGGAAAAAATACATGCAATTTGGTAACTCGAAGACAAGTTCGTTGTAGTTGTTGATCCTGATGTCCTCTTGGACTTTCTTGCTCTTCCTTTGCCTTCTTTTTCAAAAACTCCAAGTATGCCACACTCCACAAGAGTTCTCTAAGAAAAATCTAAGTGTTCAAGAGTATGAGAGAGAGAGAATAATGACAGAGCTCCAAAACTGAACTAAAAAAAGTCTGTTTACTAATCCTCAAACACCTTCTTATGAATGATTCCTCTATTTTCTTCATTTTCCATTATTCTCCTTCATTCTCTTCCTTACATGGAACCTATGAAATTTCACCTCCCTTTTCTCCTAATTTCCATTATTCTCATAAATAATTGTGCCAAAAATGTCATTTTGCCTTTCCAAAGCCTCAGTCATTGCCTCTGCCAATTTCCTTACCCATTAATAACCAAATGAACACACACATTAGGATGTTGTTGTAGCGTCTGCAACACCATCCAAAATTTTGGCCTGCATCCAATTTTGGAGGCTCCCTTGGTTTTTCCTTGATGATTGAAAACACTCGGCCTCATCCCATGAGCTCGTGTCAACTCTTTACACCCTCCTGGACTGACCGATCACTTCCTACAAGCCTATCCATCAACCCTCTAGTTAGCCAACTTGAGAATTTGACTTAAGCAGTGACCTAGGGTTGCACTCATCCCCAAAATTACATAGAAGTTGTCAGCCTACCTTCCTACATTGTCTTAAGAAATTGCTCAGTTTTTTCAGGTAGTCCCCCTACCGGTCTACTTGCCACTCCTCCTGAAAATTGCGCAGTTTTAATGGACAATCCACCTACTTCCCAACACCTTCTTAATCTAAAAACTACACAGACATGTCCTTCTTGACTTCCTCCCAAATATGCACAATTTTGGCCAGCAGTCTCCCAATGCCCAATCCTAGCATCCTTTGAAAATCTATGCAATTTTCAGTGCTAGTGGCTCTTGCTGCCCACATTTCCTTCCTTGGAAAAAATGTGCAATTCTGCCTCCTAAGCTGAGCCAGATCCCACATATGTCACTATTGTCCCAGACTACTCAACCCATCCTCTCAGTGACCTCTGCACATTTTTTTCTCGACAGTGCCTTAGAGCCTCTCATCCTAGCCTGAAATGTGGTCCACACAGTTTGAGAGCCTTGTCCTCTCTCTAGGTCACCTGCCCCCAGAAATGAAAGATGATGCATCATGGTAGACTAGGGGATTTAATGATTTAATGTCATCTCTTCATGAGTGATTGCAAAGACAGGTACATGGATGAGACGTGGCACAACAAAAAATGAGATGAACAAGGAGCACATGTTAGGAAACTTGATTGTGAATGGACGAACACACGATTCATGCACGTACCAATGAAGGGGATACATGCACTTGAAACATCAAGCGAACATCAAGACCATTAAAGACTCCATACACCTTGTTATGTGGAGATGAAGCTATGATACACAGAGAGAAAACTCATCAGTCAATAGCATAGCAGCTCGACATGGACACCACCATCCACATGAACATACTAGCAGTGTCATTTCGACTCATGTCATGAGTCATCTTGACCACATCACTACTATGGGCCATGCTGTTGTAATCAATGTAATCTAATGTGGAAGTCCAAGAGACCCACATATGAAGTTGAAGATTCATGTGAGTTGAAGAGTCATGTAAGTCAAATAGTAATGAGGGAAGTCGAAGAGTCACAAGGGTCAAGTTCATGCTTGGCTACATATATGCCTCATTTGTACATAAAAGGGACTTTTCACCTTGGCTCCTACCATATAGTCTTGATATTTTTTAGTCTTTTCTTTAAGGAGCGAGCACGTGCTCCAATGCCTTACAATTAGGGTTAATGATGTTTGGTATATGGACGTGTCTTGGAACTTTCTCTTAATTCAAAATCCTCTTAATAGGCCAACATGTTTTCGCACATGTATCATATTCATTTGTAAGACTACACTTTCGATGGTTGTAATGGATGTTTCTTTAACCTGTACTAACATATTTGAACTATTTCTGTTGTTTTAGTGCATATGTTATTGGAAACCTGGTGTATCAATTGTTATCATTGTCTCGCCCATGTGGACTACTCCGCCAATCACTAGACAAAATCATTCTTGTAAACATATTATAGCGACCATCCATTGATGTGGACTACTCCGCTGGGTGTTGTATGTGTTATCTATTCACCTTTGTGTATGTGAATTCTGTATCCATGTGGACTTCTTCGCCCAAAGCTATGTAGATCTTATTGTATGGTGAGTCTCTACCTAAGTTGGGACTACTCCCTTTCGACTTGAGAATCACTCTCACCCTTCCCCTGTGTAGTGAAATAACTTTGACACAAGTGACACTAAGCACTGACCAGGCACATGAACCCCATTGTTTGAAGACTCAGTGAACCACTCTCATGTGTTGAGAAGTAATGGCAATCGATCTATCATAACGAATGGAACTCCTACAATAGACAATGTGAGGTCTAGTTGGGACTTCATACCGAGGAGATCTCCTGAATGTTGGCAGTTCTATCACCATCAATAGATTCCTTTCCCAACATTCAGCTTGGAATAAGTGTCCCATCAGCTGTGGTTATTATTTTTCCTTTATTAATTTTATTACATGGAATTTTCACCTGGGCTCTTACAAAACCCTGCCCCTTGGGGGAACACCATCCTCGGTGTTCAACAACCCCTATAACCATAACAATGTTGTAAGAAAAGCATACTGTCGATGGAGATTTATGAATTAGCACGTTGTAGTATTTACAATGATTAACCTAATGAGAAGCAAACATAACATCATAATGAAATGACACCTATGTCACTTATTAGAGCTTTCTAACATAGCTCATGGCGGTATTTACATCCATATACATATGTACATATACCAAACATCACAAAAACATGTACCAAAAACATAAACCAAGACATATAGCAAAACACCATATCATAATTGCTTTGCCTCAACCAGCGAACAATGAAGGATACATAGCCCGCATCTGATCCACCATCTCCCATGTAGCTTCATCGGGCCCAAAGTGCTCCCATTTGCAACTTAACCTACTCGATTGCTCAGTTCTGAAGCATTAGAACCTTTTTCAACAATATACACTAAGGCTTCGGTTGGAATTCTCCATTTGGATCCACCTGCAATGCAGACCAATTAATTGCATGATTAACATCTTTAACATTCTTCTTAAGCAATGACATGTGGAAAACATCATGGACTTTCATTATTGGTGGCAGTGTTAGTTGATAGGCTACTAGTCCAATCCTCTCAATAACATTGAAGGGTCCACAAAACGGGGATGCCAACTTGGCACATGATCTAATCCATAAGGAGCTCTTCTTTGGTTGGATGCAAGTACTCCCATTCCCCAACCTGGAACTCCTTGAACAACCTATCTAATCTGCATAGCTCTTCTTCCTATTCTGTGATGCCTTCAAATTCTTCTTGATTTCCTGCATTTCCTATTCCATGTCCACCAACATGTCTACTTCAATCAACACCTTGTTAATTCGATCAGTCCAACTGATGGGAGTATTGCAATTCCACCCATTCAATGCCTCAAACAGACTCATCCTCAGTGAATCCTGGTACCCATTGTTGTAAGTGAACCCTACCAGTGGAAGGGACTCTTCCCACTTCCGTTGCTGATGCATCACATACATCCTCAACATGTCCTCTAATATCTTGTTGACATTATCTTTCTTTCCATCAGTCAGTCGACAATAAGATATATGGAAGGCCAACTCTATGCCTAAACTTGCAAACAACTCCTTCCAAAACTTGGAAGTGAAATTTGCATCCCTGTCTGATACAATCTTATTCAGAACATCATGTAATCTGACCACGTCTCTGACGAATACATGTGCCACATCACTAGTTGAGAATGTAGAATTCACTAGAATTAAATGAACAACCATTCTCAACCTATCCACAACAACCATTATGGAATCATGTTGTCTCACTATCCTCGGAAAACCTGTAATGAAGTCCATAGAAATGACCTCCCATTTCCATTTTGGAATCGCAATTGGTTGTAGCAATCAGATGATGCTTCTTATAATCAACCTTTATTTTTAGACACATTCCTTGTTTACCCTTTAGACTCATCCATATGAATTGGATCATAATGATTTATTTAGTGTTCACATTTAGGTTGAAAGAAATTGAGGAAATATGTTTTTTTTTACAAGTAGTTTTCTAATTTCATTTCAATGATTTAAACATAATGTCAATTGCAAAAAATGAATTACATTGTAGAAGTTCATGCAATAATTGGAATTAATAGGCTCAAGATTATCTTTATTTTTCATGTATCCTCTGAACACTTCTTGCCTTTAATTCAAAACACCATGCTCTTCTTGCACCATGGGTTAGTAAGTGATGAAGTTTGTAAGTAGCGAAAGGGATTTTGTGATTAAATCCTTGTCAAGGATTGTTCATGGAAGTAGCTTCATAGTCCATGGCACAACAACAAATATTATAAAAATAAAATAAAAAATAAATTTATATCATTAGTATCCATATCTTCACATATCAAATATAAAAGAACAAAATATATTTTCTTATTGTGTTTATTTATCGGTTTGGGTTGTGTTACATTGTGGAGATTCATGATTAATTCCAATTCTTGCAGAATGATTCAAATGCAAGGGTGGAGGAGGAGTTCATCCCAAGCCTCTATATGGATTTAAGATCTAGCCAAGTGGTATGGGGAAGAAGGTCTTAGTCAAGATGAAAGGATCCAAACTCATAATAACAAGAGTCAATTGTATTTTTTCATGGATAATATTAATTCAATACTTCACCTTGAACATCTTATACTACTGGCATTACTAATATTGGGATGGAACCTACAAAGTTATTTTTCTCTCTACTATACTTACTTTCTATCTCCGTATGCTAATAATAGTTTAGATTTATTATTCTTATAAGGGAAGTCGAGTACAATCTTGAGGTATATACATATTGTTTCTAATTTGACTTCCTCTTATGTGTAATATAGAAGAATTTTATTGTTACTATCTTGAATTGACTAATTATATTCCCTTGTATATTGCCTTAATATCCGGTGTGTTCCTTGATTCTTCAAGTTATCTAGACCAGTTTAGCTTATTATGTGAATGTATGGTACTTTATATCTAATGGCCTCTTTTCAATGTTCATGGATAGGCCTCTAAGTACTATATTATCAAACATAAATAAGACACTAATGGTACATCTTAATTCTTCTTACACTTGTGCATAATTCCAATATCTCATTTCCTGGTGTATAATTTATATCAATTATAAGTTTCTTTTACTACCTAAATGTATGTAATTTCCTAATGTTATTGCCATTTTATTGATATCCTAATTTTAGGTCTACCAAAGTCATGCCTATATTCCATTGCTTAAGCAACATCAATGTTCTAGTCTATTATATACTTCTTAACAAATATTTTAGACCATTAATTTTACTTTTATGAGATTTGGGATTAAGTGTTTTAGTATAGGTTTTATGAATCAACAATGCATATTATAATCAATAACACACATTAATAGCCATTCATATATATTAAGAATTAACCATACATATCCATATCAATGATCTATTTTGTTTCATGCTACAACTAGTGTGAAAATAGAGAAGAACAAAAAGGGATGAATTTAGAGAGGTCCATGATATAATTTTGAAATCTTCCATCCTCATCAGTCAATAATTTTAAAGGAACACGAAGGATTTTCATATGTTCTTATGTTGATTTAGGCATATTCTACATCATGTGTATTGTACACAATGTAACATTAAGGATACATTTGATGTCTTTGGAAGATCACTGAACTATGCTCAAATGATAGTAGGTTTGAGTATTAGAAAGAATTCCAAACAAGAATTGGTTCCAAAATAAACAATATTTTTGGAATGGCTCAACAAATTATTTACAAGACCAAGGTTGTGTGATCCTTCATTTTAAATGAATGTGCATATTATATATGAGGTAGTATATAATATTATAATGGAGGTAGTATACAACAACCTCAATATATGCACAACTTTCGTATATGCACATATATGGAGGTTATCGTATATGAATATTATGGAAGTTGTGTATTGCTTCTGTATATGTGCAAATTTCGTGTATGTGCATATACATAAGTTGCACATACATGGAAGATATGCGCATATATAGAAGTTATGAGAAATTTAAGCCAATGTATAGGAGTAGCTTTCGTATATGCACAAATGGATTTGCACATATATGGAAGATGCACAAATATAGTGGCTAAAGTTGCACATAGATTATGTATATGTGCATTTTCAATATATGCAGAACTTCCGCATATGTGCATCTATCATACATATACAGAAGTTATTCACAACCTGAACCTCAACTTCCACATATGTGCATATCTTCTATATATTCACAACTTTCATAAATGCACATATACGAAATATATGTGCATATACCGAAAATATGTGATACATAATATGTGCATGTATAGAAGTTGTGCATTGCAAAATATATTAATATATATGAAAGATATGTCTACATACGGAAGCTATGTAGAACTTTAGCCTTTGTATAGGCACAAATTCCATTATGCACATCTTTTGTATATGCACATATTTTCTGTATATGTGCAAAAAAATGTACATGGAACTCCTTGAATAACCTATTCTGATCTGCATAGCTCTTCTTCCCATCTTGTGTTGCCTTCAAATTCTTCTTGATTTCCTACATTTCCTGTTCCATGTCCACCAACATGTCTAGTTCAATCAACACCTTATTAATTGGATCACTCCAACTGATGGTAGTATTGCAACTCCACCCATGCAATGCCTCAAACAGACTCATCCTCGGTCAATCCTGGTACCCATTGTTATAAGCAAACTCTTTTGTGGAAGGTATTGTTCCCACTTCCATTGCTGATGCATCACATACATCCTCAACATGTCCTCCAATATCTTGTTGACATTATCTTTCTTTCCATCTATCGGTGGGAAATAAGCTATATGGAAGGCCAATTCTATGCCTAAACCTACAAACAACTCCTTCCAAAACTTGGAAGTGAACTTTGCATCCCTGTTTGATACAATTTTATTCAAAACACAATGCAATCTAACCACGTCTCTGATGAATACATGTGCCACGTCGCTAGATGAGAATGTAGACTTCACTGGAATTAAATGCACAACATTTTTCAACCTATCCACAACAACCATGATGGAATCATGTTGTCTCATTGTCCTCGGAAAACCTGTGAGGAAGTCCATGGAAATGACCTCCCATTTCCATTTTGGAATTGCAATGGGTTGTAGCAATCATATGATGCTTCTTATAGTCAACCTTTATTTTTAGACACATTCCTTACCAACCCTTTAGACTCATCCATATGAATTGGATCATAATGATTTATTTAGTGTTCACATTTAGGTTGAAAGAAATTTAAGAAATATGTTTTTTTTACGAGTTTCCTAATTTCATTTCAATGATTGAAACATAATGTCGATTGCAAAAAGTGAATTACTTTGTAGAAATTCACGCAATAATTGGAATTAATAGGCTCAAGGTTATAATTATTTTTCATGTATCCTCTGAACACTTCTTGCCTTTAATTCAAAACACCATGCTCTTCTTGCACCATGGGTTAGTAAGTGATGAAGTTTGTAAGTAGCTAGCGGGATTTTGTGAGTAAATCCATGTGAAGGGTTGTTCATGGAAGTAGCTTCATAGTCTATGGCACAACCACAAATAATATAAAAATAAAATAAAAAAGAATTTATATAATTAGTATCCATATCTTCATATATCAAATATAAAAGAAAACAAATATTTACTTATTGTGTTTTTTATTGGTTTGGGTTGTGTTACATTGTGGATATTCATGATTAATTCCAATTCTTGTAGAGTGATTCAAATGCAAGGGTGGGGGAGGAGTTCATAAAAAGCCTCTATATGGATTTAAGATCTAGCCAAGTTGTATGGGGAAGAAGGTCTTATTCAAGATGAAAGCATCCAAACTCATAATAACAAGAGTCAGTTGTAATTTTTCATGGAGAATATTAATTCAATACTTCACCTTGAACATCTTATACTACTAGCATTACTAATATTGGGATGGAACCTAGAAAGTTATTTTTCTCTATATTATACTTCTTTTATTTGTATTCTAATAATAGTTTAGATTTATTATTCTTATAAGGGAACTTGTGTATAATCTTAAGGTATATACATATTATTTCTAATTTGACTTCCTCTTATGTGTACTATAGAAGAATTTTATTGTTACTATCTTGGATTGACTAATTATATTCCCTTGTATATTGCCTTAATATCCAGTGTGTTCCTTGCTTCTTCAAGTTATCTAGACCAATTTATCTTATTATGTGAATTATCGTACTTTATATCTAATGGCCTCTCATGGATAGGCCTCTAAGGACTATATTATCAAACATAAATAAGAGACTAATGATACATCTTAATTATTCTTACACTTGTGCATAATTCCAATATCTCATTTCCTGGTGTATAATTTATATCAATTATAAGTTTCTTTTACTACCTAAATATATGGAATTTCCTAACGTTATTGCCATTTTATTGATATCCTAATTTTAGGTCTATCAAAGTCATGCTTATATTCCATTGCTTAAGCAACATCAATGTTCTAGTCTATTATATACTTCTTAACAAATATTTCAGACCATTAATTTTACTTTTATGAGATTTGGGATTAAGTGTTTTAGTATAGGTTTTATGAATCAACAATGCATATTATAATTAATAACACACATTAATAATTATTCATATATATTAATAATTAACCATACATATCCATATCAATGATTTGTTTTATTTCATGCTATGACTAGTGTGAAAATAGAGAAGAACAAAAAGGAATGAATTTATAGAGGTCTACGATATATTTTTGAAATCTTACATCCTCATCAATCAATAATTTTAAAGGAACACCAAGGTTTTTCATATGTTCTTATGTTGATTTAGGCATATTCTAAGTCATGTGTATTGTACACAATGTAACATTAAGGATGCATTTGATGTCTTTGGAAGATCACTGAATTATGCTCAAATGGTAGTTGGTTTGAGTATTAGAAATAATTCCAAACAAGAATTTGTTCCAAAATACACCATCTTTTTTGGATGTCTCAACAAATTATTTACAAGACCAACGGTGTGCGATCCTTCATTGTAAGTAAATGTGCATATTATATATGAGGTAGTATATAATATTATAATGGAGGTGGTATATGACAACCTCCATATATGAACAACTTTCGTATATGCACATATATGGAGGTTATCGTATATGAATATTATGGATGTTGTGTATTGCTTCTATATATGTGAAAATTATGTGGATGTGCATATACATAAGTTGCACATATACGGAAGATATACACATATATCGAAGTTATGAAAAAAATTCAGCATCTGTATAGGAGTAGATTTCGTATATGGAAAAATGGATTTACACATATATTGAAGATGCATAAATATAGTGGCTAAAGTTGCACATAAATTATGTATATGTGGATCTTCAATATATTCACAACTTAAGAATATGTGCATCTATCGTATATGTACAACTTCCATATATGCACATATATGTAAACTACAAATATATAGAAGTTATGCACAACTTCAACCTCAACTTCCATATATGTGCATATATTCTATATATTCACAACTTTCATATATGCACATATACGAAAGATATGTGCATATATCGAAAAATGTGATACAGAATATGTACATATATAGAAGTTGTACATTGTGAAAGATATCAGCATATACAGAAGATATGTCTATATATGGAAGCTATGCAAAACTTTAGCCTTTGTATAGGCACAATTTCCATATATGCACATCTTCTGTATATGCACATATTTTATGTATATGTGCAAACAAATATGCACAAGTTACAAAAATTATTCATATACAAAAATTGCGCATAGAGAATGACTAAAATTGTGCATAAATTATGTATATGCAAATATTCCATACATGCACAACTTTTGTATATGTACGACTTCTATATATGTGCATATATGGAGCTACACATATACAACAGTTACACAAAATTTCAACCTCTGTATATACATATCCTCCGTATATGCACAACTTCCATATAAGTGCATATCTTCTGTATATGCGCAACATCCATATATTCACATATATGAAAGTTGTACATATATGAAAGATATGTGCATATATGAAGGTTGCACATATATGGAAGATATGTGATACAAATGATGTCCATATATAGAAATTGTGTGACTTTCGTATATGCACACCTTTCGTATATACGCATGTCTTTTGCATATGTGAATATCTCTTGTATATTTGAATACCTTCCGTATATGCACATATCTAGAAGTTGCGTATATACAATAGATGCACATATATAAAATATATATGCATATACAGATGTTATGCATATGCAGAGGATATGCACATATACAGAAGTTGTGCATATATAGAGGTTATGCACATCTTCCATATATGCATAGCTTATGTATGTGCATATACCATATATGTACAACTTACATATATGTGCATATCTTCCGTATATGCACATATCTTCCTTATATACACAACTTTTGTATATGCACATGTTTTCGTTGTTACAACACCCATCAATATTTCACTACATTCAAGTTTTGGAGCCTACTTAACTTTTGTATCAAATGTCACTTTGTTCATCATGTGCCATGTCAAGTTATTTTATGTGTTTCAAGTTTTCTTCATCATTCTTAAGTGTTGTCGCATTGATTAGAACCTATTTAGTGCATTTCATCATCATGACACCTTCATTTGTTGCAAAACCACAATTTTGGTTGTAGTCACACCGACTTTTTTCGTTGTACTTTCGGAGTGTATGTAAACTGGTGTTTTGATGTCTATTGATCATTTCTTAACTCTATCTATTGTGTATTAATTATTTTTATGCATCACACATGATTTTATGTCTAAACTCAGTAAATACGCCCCTTGTTTTATCTTCCACACTTGAACAAATTTTGGATGCAAAATGAAGTTCCCTTTGAGGCTAGGATTGCAAAAGAACACTCTCAAGCCATAGGTACAAGTGTGAGTTGGACAAGGTTTTACATAGTGATAGAGTAAATATATAAAATTGTGCTTAATAATGACTTCAAAGTGTGATTTAGGTATGAATGTGAGAAGAATAAGATTTTATGTATTGAGAGAGTAAATGTATAAAATTTAATGTGAATTAGTAAATTTAGTAACAAATGAAAGGAAAATTTTACAAGTATTTTTAATATAAAATAATGTTTTATAAATACTTTCAAAACAATAATAATAATGGTTAAAAATAAAAATAAAAATATATCATACTTATTTATAATGTTTTTTCTTTAAAGGTATTGTTTATTGAAAAGGGAAAGATTTTTAAATTTGTTTTTAGCAAAAGAGTGATCAAATCAAAACAAATAAGTGCCTTTTGAGCCAAATTTCTTTTGTATGTAAGTCTATATATTATTTTTTATGTCTACTAGTGTGAACAAAATGCATTTAGCATCAACTTCTATTATCACTAGAATTTAAAGCAGTGCAAATAAGTTGTTCTTATAAATATAATCAATACAACAAATAAGGTGCATTTCATTATGGACATTTATTTTAATTGAATCACGTCATTTTACCATTTTCATTCTTTATCAATGACCCTTTTCAACATTTCTAACATTTTATAAAAGTATGTAGGAACACTTGCAACATTTATAACTTGGGGTGAGAGGTATTGTTCCTTGACTTGTTCTTTTCTTAATTTGGTTATTATAATTGCAGATTCATGGCACCCATTTCCATCAAATGTTTGGAATATTCAAGAATTGTAATAAAGTTACATGTTTCACATTTCCTTTAATGGATATTTGATTTCTTTCTCACCTCTTCCCACATCCAGACAAAAGAGGATATTATTTATCTAGATCTCTAGATACTTTTCAAATATTTATATACATATTTATCATTGTTTTGTTATTTGTTAAATTCTAATTCTTATATTTGTTTTATATTTTAAAATGAAAATAGATGATATAATTTTTGGTAGAATTACTATATATATTATAATTTATAATGTATTTAAAATATGTATAAATGTTGACACCTAATCCTTAGGATTGGGTGAATATGTGTAAAATAATGTAAATAGAAAATAAGAAGAGTTGGAATATGAAAAGACATTGGGAGATGAAACCATAGAAAATTTTAGGGGCGAATGTTCGCCCTTTGGCGAAATTAAGGGGTTTTAAATTTTTAGTGGGCGAATATTTTGTATCATAGTACATTTTTACAAATCACCTCAAATAGCCCACCTTATTTTAAGGGAGAGGGTAAAAAAGGTAAATTTAGCCCTTGAAATTAGGAGTTACAACCTTCGATTCGCCCATTTTCAAGAATAGGTTTTATTTAAGTGAATCCATTCGCCCATTTTCAAGAATAGGTTTTATTTAAGTGAATCCTATGGGCCAAATACCATATTTATAAAAGAGGTATGGTGAATTAATAAAAATATAAATAAATGAAAAGTATGGTAAATAAATAAAACATTTTTTATGTTTACTCCATAAGTCACCTTATATACATGCAAGGGTGTAAACAAATAAAAATATAATTAAAGTGGAGATATGGTAAATAAATAAAACGTCTTTTTATACTTACTCAAAAGGTATCGTAAATAAATAAAAATATAAATAAACTAGACGTATGGTAAATAAATAAAACCTCTTTTTATATTTAGTCCACAACCCTCATTCTATTTATGAAGGCTCAATAAGGAGGCTTTATTTAAGTGAATCCTATGGGCCAAATACCATATTTGTAAAAGAGGTATGGTAAATTAATAAAAATATAAATAAACTAGAGGTATGGTAAACAAATAAAACAATCTTTTATATTTACTCCATAAGTCACCTTATATTTACGAACAATAAAAAATTCGTTATATTTAGGTGAAACCTATGGAAAAAATACTATGGGACAAATACCATGGACTAGATTGTTATTAAGACCATGTAAAAAACATTACTAACCCTAATATTAGTATTAATAAAAATAAAAATGGCACATGGTATTGACACATGGTACTCACCAAAATGGCACATGGTATTGACCCATGGTATTCACTTGGAATGTAGCTTATTTAAATGAGGGAATTGTACCAGCATAGATCCATCTTTACTCTGGATCTACTAACCCCCGAGAGGTATCAAATATCTTGATATGCAAACTAGCATAGAGTGAAAAAATATTTGATCCCTCTCGGGGCTTGGTGGATCAAGAGTAAAAGTTGATTTTGTAATTTAATGTATGTTAAACATTTTAGCTTGGTTAAAATAAAAAATAAAATAAAAATCAGCTATTAATTTTATTAATTTTTATAAATTACTATTAGTAATTTTTAAGCTCCAGTTTTATGATAACCCATGGTAATACCAAGATATTACAAATTTTATAATTGAGTAAAATATTCGCCATGCCTGGTAAGAGATTCGCCAAAAAATTATATATACATATTATATTATTGATAAAATCGCCGTCCATTTTTCCTATATACCATGGAGCTTCGCCCATTTATTATACTTATAAATTTAGCGGGGGTTCTTAACATTTTCCCTGGATGAAACCCAAGAGTGTCACCCTCCATGTATATATCTATAATCAGTCTTAAAGCAAAATCACAATTCTTTTGAGGAGTTACCTCTCGGCCTGACATGGTATCAGAGCCAACTCCATTTCTGGCATTCCTCTCTGCCCTTGTAACTCCCTCCTACCTATGTTCTGCCTATTTTTTAGAACTGACACCTCTTCCATTGCTCTGTTCTCTGTGTTAAGTGCTAATCTACACTAAAATCTGTCTTGTTGGAGGATCGAATCTATGTTGCTTAGAAGAGTCGTAGTGTGGTGAGCGTCCTCCATGTTGTAGGGATGGAATACTGATATGTGCTATGTCGATTTTGTATAACAGTGGCGTCAAATGTGTTACTGGAAGGTAGTATGACATTGAGTTCTGTGATATATATGTGTTGAACGTTGTGTTATATTAACACTATTATATATTCTGTTGAATGGTTGCGTCAAATATCCTCACCCATACCACCGATCCTCATGTTGTCATACATCCCTCTCAACTCCACCAGACCACCACAGTAGAACAATCTCACACGTTAGCACCACAACCACTCACATTTTTCAATAGCTGCAATTCTTTTAATATATAATTGTGTTTTAAACTATGGTATAACCCTGGCATATCCTCCCTCTGTTGAATAATATCGCTGGTATATAACACCTCCAAACCTATGTCTATATCATTGTTAACGTTCCGCCATACTACTACTCCATGTTATCAGGAAAACTAGTGTCCATTCAAGGTTGCTAGTCCCACTAAGACCGATAGCTATCTTAGAAACAAAAAAACTAAAGTTACTTGTGTTTTCTTTTACGAGAGATAGATGAGAGAGAAGCAGAGAGTACCAACCTTAGTCTTTCGCTTAGCTCCTTGCTTGTTTCCTCCCTCCTTTAACAGAGCTTCACCACTCCTTCCTTACTTGTCATGCTTCAAAGAACACCTGTAGAGTCAAAGAAGCATAATACCATCAAAGCATAGATATCTATAACCATAAACAATATAGGATCAGATATATATTAACCATACAAATGCATATATCAATTCAAGATTCAAAGATTGACAAGAATATGGAGGAAAACTCAAAACGCTTTATTGATAGAAGTAGTAGAAGAGAGGATTACAACCCATTGGTCTGACCCAGTGCCATCCTCCCAGCATGAAAGCCCTTTTCACCTCATGAAAAGCTATATCACCCAACACTATGATGTTCCATAGAGAAACCAACAACACTTCCTTACAAGATACAAAACCCCAACCTCTGGATCTCTAGGATGAGGGATCCATATATAGATGTTTGTAGGTGGGTGAGTCAGCTTCTAGGATTTTGATTAGTATCATCTCTCTGATAGTTCTTGGTTCCACTTGGAGATTTCATGATATCTTACTCATCCCTGGGTGAATTCAGAGAGGCAAGTGTCAAATGGCCAGTTTTCTAGAAGATTCTCTGGGTTTCCACCTATCCAATTGCCTCTGCCATTTGTCTACTCTCACTCATCGTACCATACAAGAGGGATTTTTAGTATGCAACAAATTTTTTGCATGTGGCAGGTGAGATGCACTGCACCCTTAGCACTAAGCAGTCTATATGGTCCTGTTTTGACCAGTTTTGAGTAGTTTTTCAGGGAGAACTTCTAGGAGATGATGTAATCAGCTGACCTTGCTCCTTTAGGGTATGAAACAACACTTTTAGGGGCTTAGAAGCCCTTGGTTTATGGACATATGAGATTGGGATTGCAGTGCCCAAATAAGTCTATAACAGTTTCCCCCTAAAGCATGAGGTCATAAATCTTCTGATGTCGAGTGAAATGCTTTATCATGAGGATCCAAGGTTTTTCAAATTGATAGGTGACCTATAATAAGATACAATACAATACATTATCTTCATAATATTTTCACGATCTAGCTGAGGCGGGCATTGCCATGCTCAGCTTTATAAATTCATTTTCATGTACATATGACAGACAACCATCTGTGTGATAGACTGATGATTCTAGTAGAGCCATCATCCTTTGGCTTGGATGATTATCTGTCCAGCTATGATGTATATTTGATGTCTTTATTTTCCTACATATATCACAGCCCGGATGGATGAAACTAGATCCGGGGTCTTCAAACTCATTCAATCTTCACTTGAAGTACAAGTCGATCCATGTGAAAAGATGTTCTGAAGTAGAACATGGAAAGACATCACTTGATTACCAGCCAATGATGTAAGTTGTTAACAGTTGCAAGAGGAATCACCAATAATGATAGTGATCCTCAAGGTATTGCAGTACAATTCATGTCGTGTGAATATGGGACTTGATGTCGAACACCACGCAAAATCTTTCGGTCGATGGTCATTGATGTAAACTTATCATCGGAAGTGAGAAAATTGCCATTAAGGCATGCAAGCTTCAAAGTACTGAAAGGGTTGTTCCTAAGTCAGCTTCTTCGATAATGAGCTTATGACGACAAGATGTGACTTGTCGTCGGAGGGCCTTAATGAATCCCACATCTACGACACGAAATGGAGCAAATGATTTTGTGGAGGTGAAAACGATCTGATGATACAAGGTTTAGGGTGGCGATCATGAAAGAATGAAGCGTGAAGGTATTGCAATGGTTGAGACATAAGGTGGGTTGGTGAATTCTCTGAGTGACTTCTCTTGAACATATAGGCGACACTGAAATGGATTCGTAGCGTTAACCCCAAAAATGGATGGTACGGAGGACCAATGATGATATGACCGGTGAACGGAATAACGCAACTCGGCTCAATCATGGTGATGGAGTGAAAGTGTCATGTTTAAGAGCGACCTGCTACTAATAAAGTTTCTTCAAGTTTTCTTCCCAATTTTTCCCCAGTCATTTCTGACGAGTACCTCTTTATTTTTGTCAAGCTTGAGGAGGATAACATATGCTTGTTCCATAATTTTCCCTTCGGGCAAACTCGTCGCTATGTTTTAACAAGCCTAGCGATAGTGAAACTCGCTTTTGTCTACATGAGCAAGTTCATCGATATTGTTTTAACAAGTTTAAAGACAAAGAAAACTCATTCCTTGTCAATTTTAGAGAGTCTGAAAAGAGACGGAAAGGAAACTCCAGTAATCCTTTCTCGTAATATAATCCCTTAAGTTCGAAAAAGTATAAAATAATACAAAAGGGATGACTTTTTGATAGTTTTAACGAGCCGAACAAGACAAGCGCTCGATCTTTTTGTGCAATGACCCTCAGGTCTAAAAAGATTGAAATCTAGAGGGGGATGGCACTTCCAATCACTTTAACGAGCTGGAGAGGCCAATTGCTCGACAATCTTTTCATATTTTATGAGTCAGATGAAAAGAGGTTAAAGGAGACTTGTTTTTTGAGGAACGAGTGATGTTTTTGGATAGTAGCTAGTTCTATGTAAGGTTTGGAACTTTTCAATCATGGGGTGTAAAGAAGGTGGCTAATAGAATCACTTGTCACAGTTGTTCCTCAAAAAGGGGTAAACAATGAAATGGAGGCGTATGATCAGCTAAAAAAGAGTGGAGGTGATGGTAAGAACATGACCAAGGTTCAAAAGCTGATAATAATGCAATCGCAATGGTTATTTACCGAAGGTGGGTTCATTTTTCAATGAGCTTAAACTCTGGTGGAACATATGCTCATTGCTAGGTTTATTTTTTAACATGCTTGAACTTCACGTAAAATTGCTCGTGCTTGTCGTATAATAAGGATGTCTCATTAGTAGGTTCATTTTTTAGGGAGCTTATGCCATTCGCAGCTTTGCTCCGAAGCCTTTATTATGTAAGCTAGGAATGACCCACCTACGAGGTTAAAGTGTTGAGAGCCTATAAACTAAGAAAATAAGCCTACAAACTACGAAAATGAAAGGTCACTTTTCACTTGCATGCAAAAGGTTTGCATTCCCCCAGGTATAAAGAAAAGTAGAGTTTCTAGGTTACCATATGAAAGTTCTCACATTTGTAAGATTTCTCCATCTGCATTTGCAGACAAAACACTTCCTTGGCTCTATCCATCGAAATAGACAAAGGTGAATGGCGTGTCGCCTCCACTCACATAACTTTGACGAGGGAATCTTATTCCAGTCTAATCTCGTTTTCCAAAATGGATGGGTGTGTCAGACTAGTCATATATCTTCCACGGAAACCTACCTTATACCTAAATTTTTCCTACCGAAGCAGACCAGGGTGCATGCCCCCTCGGTTTAGCCACATCCACCGAATCACTCACATTCATCAAGTGGATTGACTGGAGATTGATGAGACATTCCTTATGCAAAAGGACCAGTTAGGGATGGCACTTGACTATTAGCTATGTGTGAACTAGAGAATGAAAGCTGGTCTACGAGCTGGATCACTCTGCCTTCATGCGGAAAACACATCACTCGAAAGAGTGAAGAAACAATAGCTCCCATGCTATAAGTGTAGTCATACCCAAGGAGTAGATTGTAATCTAAAGGTCCTTGGACTACGATAACATTTAGATGACGGTTTCCCTTCTCAAAGCTATAGGAAAATTTGGAAGGATCCCTAACGATGGACTAGTTCCTTCATTGAAGCCTATCGGATTTCAAATCTCAGGCAGAAGCGATGGCGAACAAAGAACTTTCCAAGTAGTTGAGGAGAGGATAATTATAGAAGCCCCTTCATCTATAATAGTACCGACTGTGATCATTCTATAAGCTTGCACTATGATTCGGAATGGTACATTAGATGGTAGGCGGGGTCTGCCTAGTAGATTCCAATCGAAGGTGGATCCCCTGAAGACAAGATTGGGTCGACTACCATCTCAACTTGTTGACTTTGATCTGATGTGGAATTAGAGGGTTTATCTTCAATGATAGGTGCTTTGACCAATAACAAAGGTGTGTCAGTCGGATTTTCAACTAACGATGGATTCGGCAAGAGTTTCTTATATCTAGGAGGAAGTCGTTGCGGTGAAGTAGGATGGTTGTCTAAGAATATTTTGGCTTCGTCCAAGAAGGGACAATGGTGGAGGGCATGATCACCTTCACACAGTCTACAAGGAAATTTATATCTTCCTTTCTATCCATTGATTTCAGTTTCACTAGTTGACAGTGTACTCTCAACATGATCGTCAGAGGTTGATGACATCAGATTGTGCAAGCAGGGATACCAATCCCTTAAGATCCATGGGATGCAAGGATAATGTCGATGATAGTGGTCCACTTTTCAAATGAAACATGGAGATTTAGGTGTGGACGATGCAGTGTGTGGATTTTCACTAGATGATGCTTAGTTGCCCCCTTTTGCCGTTGGCTTCTTCTTCTTCTTCTCCTTCCGTTTCTTCTTCTTCTCTGCTACTTTTTTTTTAGTTTTATTAGCTTCCCCAAGCGAATAGGAAGAAGAAGAGGGAGAATCAAACGAAGTAGAAGGTTGCGGGGTAACTCTAGGATCATCTGGTTTCTGATTTGATTGCTTAGGAAACACAGTGCTTTGTACAACAGAGGTCAAGAGAAGCCATACCAGCAGGCCAATTGTTTGTCCTGGAAGGGACAATGTGGCCTTATGAGGTGCACCAACATCTCCCAAAGAGGAGAAAGGACTAGAATTTCCCCCAAGGGGAAGCCTTGGTTGGTGGACTCCATTTTCTCGACCTAAGACCAACAAGGGAATAGTGATGTTATTCCGATCAAAATAAATTTTATGACGTTTTGACACAACTTGCTTTTCCAATTTTTAAGAGTTGAGAAAAAGCTAAAGAAGACTCTAGTCCCCTTCCACTTTTAATGAGATTGAAGTGACAAGTGCTCAGATGGACCTCCTCTTTTAAGGAGTCTAAAAAGGATCAAAAGTGACTACTTTGGAAATCTAGACAGGGATTACCAAACCAATCGCAAAACTGTAGAATACATTTTACGATACGACAATCAATCTTCCCAAATGTTGTGTTCAGTGCATTGCAATCAATAGGGTGGCAGACACGGCTTCCTAAGGATAAAGGATATAGCCTATTGTGCTCTCCCAATATATACTCGATGGTTCGTGGGAGCACAAGTCCGTATTGGCACTTGTCGTCTCAAAGAGGAGGAGTCACCCAACCTACGATGAAAGCGATAGTTACCAGGCTTTATGACATCGGAATACATCTTTGGCCTAGACTTCTAGATGTTGTGCATTAGGTTCCAAAGTGTTTTTATGTTCATTGAAATTTATTTTACAATTGATCTTTCTTAAGAAGTTTGCCTTTGAGGTTCACCGCGTGATGTAGATATACAACTCCTAAATATGCAATCTAAGATGATAAATAGTCATTTACTTTCTTTTTGCAATGAAAATCCTAGCTACTAAGGAAAGAGAAGTAAAATCCTTTCAACATAGAGCAGAGAGCACACACTAAGATGCACTGTCCTAAATCAATTTCCACAAGTAGTCTAAATGCAAATGCACATGGATGTATTTGTTTTTTGTTTTATTAATTGTTGAATGACAAAAAGTATGCTAAGTATAGATCTAAACTATTTTTTTCAAAGCGACAGTACTAACAATTTTATTTTCAAAAAACGAAAGGAAGACTAAGACAACACTTTGCGTTTTTGAATTCAAAAATTGCTTTCGACACTTGAAATACTATTAATTCAAATCAAGTACAATGGCAAAAGTGTAATCGACTATAAAAAAGAGGAAGACTCTTTTCTTTAATTGAAAATGACACTTGCGACACTTTCAAATCAGAAGACGACAGTTCAATTAAGCTACTGTTTGCCAAGGATAATTGTAAATGATGAAAACACATAAAAACATTCACAATTCTTTATCAATGGAGGCTAAATAATGCAAAGGAAGGGAGTTTCAATATTGATATACTGATCATAGACAGCAAAACTATTGAATAAAGCTGAAGACAATGAAGAAAAAAACCAAAATCTAGAGGCAGAAACAGTCTTATCTGATCATCGCACCTGTAAGCAGGGAAGCGGGGATGCATCACACCTACAACACAGGGGAGGTGCAGTGCATCCAGACTGCCAGTGAGAGACAGTGTGATGGTCCAGGGATGAGACTAGGCTTGGTTTTTTGCTCACAGTTTGTAGCTTAGTTCAGGGATTTAGGCTGAGCTAACGATAGTCAGTAAACACAAAGCATAGGGGCTGATCTAATGAGGTTACTTGAGATACCACTAGGGCACTTAAGATGTTTGCAAGTTAGATGTTTAGTTCATAAACTAGCCCGGAGATTGGCTGATGTAGCGTTGATATACTTTGCAATTGCATAGCAAAAGCAGTTCGAAGGCTAGCTGGCTTAACTTTAGGCTCTGCCTATAGTTTATATAGCAAACAAACTAGAAATAAGAAAACAAGCTCTTCACTCCCTAGTGGAGTCGCCATTTTGTTATCGAGATAACTAGTGTCGATTCAGAGCTGCTAGTCCCACTAAGACAGGTAGTTATGTTAGTTACAAACAAACTAAATTTACTTGCATTTTTTTTTATGGGAGATAGATGAGGGAGAAGCAGAGAGTACCAACCTCAATCTTTCGCTTGGCTCCTTGCTTGTTTTCTCCCTCCTTTGACAGAGCTTCGCCACTCCTTCTTTACTTGTCTCGCTTCAAAGAACACCTGTAGTGTCAATGCAACATAATACCATCAAAGCATAGAGATCTATAACCATAAACAATATAGGATTAGATATATATTAACCATACAAATGCATATATGAATTCAAGATTGAAAGATGTACAAGAATATGGAGGAAAACTCAAATAGCTTTATTGATAGAAGCAGTAGAAGAGAGGATTATAACCCATTGGTCTGACCCAATGCCATCCTCCCAGCATGAAAGCCCTCTTCACCTCATGAAAAGCTAGATCACCCAACACTATGATGTTCCATAGAGAAACCAACAACACTTCCTTACAAGATACATAATCCTAGCCTCTGCATCTCTAGGATGAGGGATCCATATATAGATGTTTGCAGGTGGGTTAGTCATCTTCTAGGATTTTGATTAGTGTCATCTCTTTGATAGTTCTTTGTTCCACTTGGAGATTTCATGATCTCTTACTCATCCCTGGGCAAATTCAGAGAGGCAAGCATCAAATGGGCAGTTTTCTAGAAGATTCTCTAGGTTTCCACCTAGACAACTGCCTTTGCCATTTGTCTGTTCTCACTCATGGCACCCTACAGAATGGCTTTTCAGTATGCATTGCACTTTTTGCATGTGGCAAGTTAGATGCATTGCACCCTTAGCACTGAGCAGTCTGTGTGGTCCTGTTTTGACCAGTTCTGAGTAGTTTTTTAGGGAGAACTTCTGGGAGATGATGTAATCAGTTGACCTTGCTCCTTTAGGGTATGAAACAACACTTTTACGAGCTCAGAAGCCCTTGGTTTATGGATATATGAGATTGGGGTTGCAGTGCTCAAATATATCTATAACACTCCACGGTTGGTCTTTTAGTATGTGACCATTGGTTACCTCCTCTTACATACCATTGCGCAGTGGAACAATGACATTAGCCCTTCACCTTTCATCCTCACACAGGTTCATAATCCCACACATCGGTCATACCCCAATGCTAAGTTATATAAACGTTGTCCTAAATCCTCCCCATCAATGTGGTTGACTTGAATCTGTATCACACCACTAGTTTCTCGTATTACACATATCCATACTCTCGGTTTTCTCATACCACAATATCGTTGCTCAATGTGATACCACAATGTAGCTTCAGCTATAATGTTGGCCTAACATACCCGAATCCATTGCGTGTTAATATAATATTGTGTTTCCAGGCCCAAACCTACCTCCTCATACCACATTGGATTTTCATATGATATTATGTTGAATATAACATAATGCTCACTCCGTTGAACAATATTATTGTGCCACTGTTATTTGAACATAGTCCTTCATCCACAGTGTCTTATGCCCTAGTTTTACCCTAAGGACAAGGATATCCATCAATGACATGATAAAAGAGAATGTAATACATGTAACCATTCCTCCAACTACATGTAAAACATGCCCAAATGGATCCTCATGTTGAAATGCATCTCTAGAAGAACCCTCATCAAACCAACCTGCATCCACCTTCTATATGCTTGTTCTTCCCTTAGATGATGAAGAGTTCTCAGGATATATGGATTTCAAATGCAGATAACGTCCCAAACTAGTACAACCTCCCCAATAGTGTTTTTTCGCTACACATAGTAGCATACCTCTAGAAAAAACGAGTATTTTTCTCCCCCGCCTTTAACAATATAACATGGTTTTCTAGTCGCCATGTCTCCTTATGTAGTATAAGGATGTATCATTTATCAGCCTCCAACTCCCATAAATCATCAATTTGTGCCCATGAAAGAAATTTGACATCGAATAAATTAATTAATGTGAACCACCTTTGCGTCAATCTCCTCGAGCTCTTTCCGATGTGCAACCATTTTTTCTCACTCCCATCTCTTTACCTCCTTCTTGAGAATGTCAAGCTTCAAGGAAACTACCTCCATCAAAGATAATCCATCATCTACAAATAAGTGGGACCATGATTTACGAACTGTCTTACAGAAATCCTCCTCGGCCAGCTAGGTTTTCTTGAATTTGAAGATCAATCCTTTCCACATCCTATTTCCCTTCCACTGTAAAATTATTGGAGCGTGGTCAAATTGAGTTGTCAAAGAGACGCAGGACCGCATATACCCCTTCATATCCAAGATATTTGGATGAACTAGAAATCGATCCAACCATGTCACAACATGTTTGATAACAACCTTGCAGTTCCTCCAAGTCAACATAATGGGCCATGGACATCTATCCATCATAGAGTTTGTATATATAATTTTGTGCTATGCGTATCACATTAAAAAATTAAATTAAAACAAATTATAAATATATATCAAAGAAAATATCATTTTTTATTATATCTATATAACTATATGTATTATAACATTTTAATAAAATAAAGTGTGTATATATATTTATTTTTTATTATCTATGTATATATATATATATATATATATATATATATATAATGTTAAATTTATATGTAATATAAATAATATTACAAAGATTTATCATATACCTATTTTAATTCTAAATCCACAAAGTGTTGAGGGGTCAAATTTATAAATGTGTAACATTTCTCAAGTTATATACTAAGAAAGAGGGGATCAAATTTCTAGGTGTAAACATTTCTTAAGTTATATACTCAAGAAGGGGTTTACATCTTTAGTGATTTTATTTCTTTCGATACATGGTTTATTTATAATTAAAGTGGATCTTTGTTGGTTTAGAAATTAATTTACATCCATTTTAATCCTTGATATATGAAACTTGAAAAAGAATCAAATCCCTTGTCAAAATATTTTATCAAATTTTACACTCAAAAAATAATTTATACTTTTAAAAATATCACTTTAAATGTCTAATAAATTTAACTTTAATAAATATAAATTAAAATATGCAAGTTTTTCATTTAAATTCTTTAAACAAATACTCTTTTTTATTACAACTCTTTTTTTTCACTGTTTTATAATAATACAATATCTCCTGAAATATTTAAAAACTTCATTATTTCTAATTTTATTTTCAGTAAAGAATATATATAATAATATATATATATATATATTATATTATTCTTACTATTAAAAATATTTATAATAAACTAATAAACATTACATTTTTAATGTATAAAAAAATAAAATAAAACTCCAATGTAGAAAAAAAGCCCGAACCTCTTAAAATTTATATACCCACTAGCACAAAAAAAGAGTTTATTTATCCTTTTCTTCCTCTGAGAGCCAAAGTCATGACAGTCAACATCATTTCCCACCGATCCTCTCCATGGAAAACCTTAGCTTCTGCAATTAATTTGTTGGCCTGCGCTCTCCACTGTACGAAAACTCTAATTGATGCATTAAATTTCATCTAATCATAGCAACTGAAACATCTGGCTTCCCACTGAACCTTTTCTATTCATAACATTCTCAACTGGTATTACATTCAAATCTGAACAAGTCAAGTGGAGTGGGTGCGCCTTTTCCTCTATGTTATATGCATCAAAGATGATGCAGATGTTGGGGTTTCGTACTCTGACGGGGTCAGTTAAGCAGAAAGAAGTCGATCTCTCTCCAAAAAGTCCTTTCACTCCCACATTCGCGGCCCCAACTCACCTTGCCAGACCCCTGAGGATAGTCTAATGGGATGATAAGGGCAAGTTTGGAATGGACCCCGAGGTCGTCGCCACACTGCAGCTCATGAGAGGTCCTCTCAATGTTGTTTTCATCTGCGGCTGGGCACATCAAGGGAAGAGAGTCATTTTAAATTAGGTTGGATGTCAAAATATTTTGTGGAAGATCTTTGTGTCTTTGCTGGAAAATACATAATAATATCTTTCATTAACTTTGAAAAATAATAGTGGGTTTACTGTGGGATACTTTGTAGAGAAATAATAGGCTATGGTGTAGAAGCTAGGGCATTGGAGATTTTGTAGTTGATGCAAGCCAAAAACCAAAACCCTTTTATGATTTAATGCCTAAATGTAGAGCCATTGTGCCTCTAAAACTTGTCTCTCCAAAGAGGTGTGAAACCTCTAAGGCATTCCTTTCTATCCCACTCCAACTTACTGCCGAGGGATTAACCCACTTCAACAACAACCAAGGAAACAAATTAAATGATATTGTATGCCTATCCAACCACTGTGTATTGTTCCAAAAATATTCAGGGGATGTGTTCCTCTATCGATCTTGTTTCAAAGTAATAAAAGAAAGGAAATTTTGATCAAGTTTAGACTATCCAACCACTGTGTATTGTTCCGAAAATATTTCGGGGATGTGTTCCTATGTCAATCTTATTTCAGAGTAATAAAAGAAATGAAATTTCGATCAAGAGCCTATCTCTTGCTCGAAATCATGCACACAACCATTGAAGGAAATTTATCTATCCAACTATAAGTTGCGGGAGGACCATGTAAATTCCAGAGTGATAAGGTGGTGTTGCGATATAATAGAGAGTGTTAATGAACCTGGCCTATCAAGATGGTCAATTCCTTTCCCATATAACCATACCAGCAAGACTAACTATATCACTTGGGTAAATTCAGTAATCAAAAGTGGCCTATGAAGGGTATGAAGGGCAAGACCGAACCTTGAAGTGTGAAATTCAATAAGAAAAGGTGGCATGTTCTCTTAAAGGTATTGGCCCAATAAATAGGTAAATTCACTAGTGAAACGTGGCCTATGATGGATAAGCACTGTAGGACCTATTAGGCCTACCCCCATTAGAGACGAGAATGGATGCTTCATTGACCATTTCACTTAGCAAACGATTGGGAAATTTGAGAGTGCAAAGGTGGACTGGTCAAGAACCTAGAGCACTTATTATCCATATGGTAAATTCATGAGTGAAAGGGTGGCATATAGAGGAGGAGGGAAGGGTCAATTCTTGGATATCATGTGATGGTGCACTTCAATCTATTCTGCCCCCCACCCAATAAATACTTAGGACTTGCTTCCCTACCTTCTCATCTAGTGGTAAGTACTTTCCTTCTAACTAATGGTCTATTGGAGAGGAATTGAGAAGGAAGAATAGTTGGTGGAAGGAAGTTTGGGCATCTTATATATATTTCAGTAATTAACAATAGTGTTTGATAAATATAATAATAAGGGTCTGGGGTAGGACACCAAGATTTCATTTTCATTATATAGCCATTTAGGGAACTTGTCACTCTCCTTTAGGGTCTTAACTTATATGTAACTCCCCTCTAGGGTCATCTAGCTATAAAGAATCTCTCTTCTAGGAACCACACTACTCAAGTGCTCTTCTAGGAACCACACTACTCAAGTGCTTGTTCGGTTTCAAATAATGGAAGTTATAGCTAGAATTAGTCTTAGTATTCTTTTTCAAAAAATCAAATGGGATAAATATATAATAAGGTTAGGCATTAATTGATTTCACTAAGAATATTATATAATTCCACAATTATATCTAATTCTCCCTTTTGGTATAATCACAACTACTTTTGATCAGGTCGGAGTCAGGATTTGACAAATCAATGGGCTCGTAGTATTCTCCATCCATTAACGCCATACTAAGCCATGATAGGTGTCATTATGGATGCTAATAGACAATGGCTTTACTATATACACAACCACGATTCACTAAGAAAGATAAAAGCCTCTTCTAATTCAATGTTGAGGTGAAGGAGTATTATCATTGATAGGTTTCATTGCTTAGATCCAATTGGAATTTCTGGGAGTACTTTTCTTTGATGGCATTCTTATAGGGAGGGAAATCTAATTAAGTTAGTCCTCTAAAACTCATATGCTTAGCTTATACTAATAGATGGTGTGATTGCCTAATATAGCTTATCCATATTGTCGAGGATACAACTTTCTTTCACTATGTACAAGCTTGTGAATACAAGTTGTGGGTTTTGAAGATCATTGATTATAAAAACTAATATAAATAATCTATCTAATAGTGGTAAAGCAATAGGGCATGATTGAACTAAGTTTATTGGGCTTGAATTAGACTCTCATTCATATTCATAAGGGCACTAGTCCATTTACTTGGAAGGCTGAATTAGCTTTCTGGATAGATATGTCTATTTGGGTAGGGACAAGCATTTCCCATCAGACAAAATAATATTCTATTTTTCGATATTTGAAAAGGATTGATAACTACATATGCTGCTGGCCAAAAGGAGTGGCCATGAGAGAGGTGTGGTGTAGTGCCCAGCATGAAGTGTTAACACCCATTCTACAAACTCCAACATTAGAGCTAGTCTTATATAGCCGTTATAGAGAGAGAATCAATATTAGATTGAAATGAAATCCTAGATAGAACATTCTATTTCTTATGCATTAATGTTAAGGAATATTTGTTATTTAGTTGTTGGAATTGCAACTATTAGGACTTAAGATTGAACTAACTATTATTTCAAAATCTAATTTCTTCTCATTTCAAGGGACTCAAGCACTACTACTAGCATATCTTCTATGTACTGCATCTTTACATTTCAATTTTCCATTGTAAATAATTAGACTGAATATGCAATTATATAAACCAAGTCTTTAGGGAAATGCATTCCAACAACACAAATATGCACAGAAAAATTAAATTGAACCTTTAAGGGATGCACGAAATATACATACCGCATGAACTAGACAAGCTTCTTCAAGATTCCACACTCGATCTCTCGATGCTCCGAGTGAGTTACCAAGGTAATTTTTGACTTCTTGCCTTGAATTAATTAGGGCTTTGTCCCATGGATGGGAGCCCTCTCTAGTAGTTGGAAAAAACTGACTCATAGCCCTCTGCTCATTGATGATTGACTTCATTTGAATTTATCATCTGGATCATTTTTACCAATTTTTGACTTCTTGCCTGGACTATGTCAAGCAGTATGCTAGTGTCCTACATTATGAATAGGGATGGATTCATAATATTTAAATGCGTGAATAAAACTACCTTTCGAAGAGGCTTATCTTCAACATTATCAATAGTTATGGATTCATAATATTTACATGCGTGAATAAAACTGCCTTTCAAATAGGCTTTGCTCTGGCTCTCAGCTTAGGTTTCGTGCTTGAACTCTCACTAAAGAATCTGGAATAAGATGTACAGGTATTTCTACTAACTTTCATGTTCTCTTTTATTAAATATACACTTCTTAATAAAAATCTCATAATTTTGATATTGTAACAGAGTTCTTAAAAATGTCCCTGACCACTTAGTTTATATTTTCTTTGTTGACCTTTTTAAACTGGAAGTTTTATGAGTCCTTTTGATCGTTGAAACTATTCAATTTCTTTTACTTTTTAGAATAAAATATTTTTTATTATTTTATTTTTTAATTACATAAGAAATTATAAAAATGTATAACTTTGAAAAATAGAATATATTATTATTATTATTATTATTATATCAAATATAGTTATTTAACAATGTGAATCATAAATACATCTTCCGTAAAGATAAAGTGGAAAGAGTAAGTATGTAGCTATCTTCAACCAAAATTCCATACACAGTTAAATCCTAAAGCTCATAAAATAAGCCCATTTTCCAGGTATTTTCCTTCCCTCCCTCCTTTTTCCAAGTATTTTCCTTCCCTCCCTCCTTGGATGCAGAACTAGATTTTGTCAGTAGATATTGTAACAATATTTTGTCATCTGATTTGCATATTTCAAAATAATTCAATTTGGTTTGTAATTGTCAATCTTTCAATCTTGCGTACATCACTCTAGGTTACTTCTTTACTGAATAGAAGTTTTGTCTATATGGCCACCATGGTCATTACCATTTTTGGACTGGTGTTGCCTTGCATTAGCACCTAACTGATCCCCTGAAGCCCTAAACCTTCTCATATCCATTATCTCCTCGTTGCTCCTTGTTGCTAACCAAAATACCAAACTTACGTGTACAACAATGAGCAGAAATGAGGACATACTAGATAAGAGTAGGTTTAAGGATTTAGGGGATCAATTAGGTGCTATGCAAGGCAACACCTATCCAATAATGGTAATGAACATGGTGGCGATATAGACAAAACTTATGTTCACTATAGAAGTAACCTAGAGTGATGTAAGAAAGATTGAAATATTTACGATTCCAAAGAAAATTGAACTCTTCTGAAATGTGCAAATCAAATGATAAAAATATTGTTACAATATCTGATGGCAAAATCTAGTTCCACATCCAAGTAGGCAAGGAATGAAAATACCTGGAAAATGGGCTTATTTTATGAGCTTTAGGATTTAGCTGTGTTAGGCATTTTGGTTTAAGATAGCCTACATACTTTCTCTTTCCACTTGATCTTTACAGAAGATGTATTTATGATTGGGATTGTTAAATAGTTATACTTGATATAATAATAATAATAATTATTAATTTTTCAAAAGTTATATATTTTTATAATTTTTTATGTATTAAAATTTAATATACATTGAATAGTTTCAATGAACAAAAGGACTCACAAAATTTTTAGTTTAAAGAGGTTAATTGAGAAAAATTGAACTAAGTGGTGAGGGAATTTTTAAGAACTCTATTACAATATCAAAGTCATTTAGATTTTTATTAAGAATTGTATATTTAAGAAAAGTGAAACTTAAACTTATTAGAAATACATGTAGATCTTATTCCAGATTGTTCAGTGAGAGTTCAAGAACCAAACCCAAAATGAGAGTCGGAGCAAATCCTGTTTGAAAGGAAGTTTTATTCATGCATGTAAATATTATAAATCCATCACTATTCATGCATTGAAGATAATATTTATACTGAACAATTTTTACATAATACTTCTGAATCCATCACATAATGTTTTTGAGTTGATGTTTTAGAGCCAACAAGTGTGGTTCAAGTGTTTTGATGATGAGCTATAGTTTCTAGCTCGAAACATAGACTCAAAAACATTATGTGATGAATTGAGAGTATCATATTAAAAAAAAAAAACTATCTAGATAGTAAGGTAAATCCTGGGTGTAGTTTGAGTCCCACTTTGTTATATTTGGAAACATAGACACAAAAACATTATCTGATGAATACGAAGTATCATATTAAGAAAAAAACTATCTAGATGGTAAGGAAAATCTTGGTTGTATTTTGATTCTCATTTTTTTCTCAATATTAAGTATCAGTTTATTTTTGGAAATGTTTCATGTCTGCCTCTTTCCTAGTCCCACTTTTTTTTCTCACTACTAAGTATCATGGAAACAGTTTATGTTTGCCTATTTTCTTCATGGAATCAATACCAGTTTAAGAGATCTGATTTTTTTTCTTTCACTAAGGGATTTTATTAGTGAAATATTTGGAGGTTCTCTTTTCTTTTTTAAAATTTCAGTATGGTCGGACTTTGAAAATTTTCAGAGTCATATTTAATTACTTACAAATTCTTCAAATTATATTTTCCAGGCATTAGATCAAAAGGAAGAAGAAATCTATCCAACTTGGTCATAGAAACTTTATATGCAGAGTAATAAATAAGATGACTAAGAGTGAATGTATGATGAAATTCTTAAGCTATGAAAAGTTGGTTCATTCAGAGACTAGTAGATTGTTCTTCCAACCTCATCATGAATTTCATTTCTGTGCAAATGACCCACTTTCGCATAAATGATTGAAAAAGGTCATACTATGGCACATATAATCAGTCATGTACAATTTGGATCTCTCTCTCACTGGTGCTCAAAGATCATGTCTTCTTGCATGGTTGGCAACTTTACCTCTTGCCCTATCAAGGGTGAGGGCTTGGTTGTGGCAAGCAATTTTTTTCAACTACTAAATTGTCAAACAAGTTTACCAAATATTGTAAAATTTTCCACCTCTTTAGTCTTAAAAATGAAAAATAGTAATTGTCAAGGAAAATTTATAATAGAAGTGCTAGAGCACAGGGCTGAGCACCAAGAAGCAGACTAACTCTCCCTTTCCTTTTTGTATGCCCTCGTAAACCAAAGGTTTGGTTTGACGTTAAAAACAAAAGCAAACAAATAAATCAATGCTTGAGTTACCCATCCATGATTTTTGTGTGTCTTTAGCCATTTTTTATTGATGGATGTGGCCTATATTGTCTGAAAACATGATTCACGCTTTCCACATCTCTATTTGGACATAAAAGGCAAAGACATCAAATTTTGAGTTTAGAACGCTTCACTACTTGCTTCTTACTAGGCCTATAGGGTTTAAGGGGTTTGGTTGCTACTTAAAATGGTTTAAGTTACCTTTATTCTTTTTATCTAAGTAAATGAATTTTGTTTTTATTTGTTTTGTTCAAGTGCCTATCTTTAACTATGAATATATTGGTGAGGTCAAAATGGAAAATATGTGGTTTCATAGTGAGATTAGGAGTTGTACATCATGATATGCACAAATATTTCTTACCATTTTCCCTTTTAGTTGTTCCCCACGCTAAAGCTAAAAGGAGTCTAAAAGTAGAAACCTGAATCCTTTTAAAGAGATCCATTCTTGAAGTGAAATATATTGTCAAGTTGCTAACTGATTTCTTTTTGTTGTAATATTAGTACCTAAGGAACAAATAACTAATTCTAGCTTAGGAAATGCTTCCAATAATACATATTAAGTATGATTTTCCATGGCTTTGATAAGCTTTAGAATCTGTTACTAGTGACTACCGAAATACCCTTTCTTTATGCAAAATTCTTTGGAGACCTAGGTTGTGAAGGGACTAGAATTTCATTTTGCTAGAGTTTTATAGTTAACGTCAATCCCTCTATAGACATTGGTTGTGGAGGATGTGGGCATCTCACAATTTGCAATTCTTGTTGTTTCATATCCATAGAGATGGCAAAGTGATAAGATCCTGGACCAAAAGAGAGTTATCATTGTCCATGACTCATTCTTTAATTGCATTATTTCTAGGTAGGAGTTGAGGATGATGTTCTAAGATAACAAGCCTTCCTCGAGGTGGAGGGTAAAAATATACAACAAAACGAAACCCAAACATCAGAAACCTAAAACACTACATCTATCACCCGCATACACAATGTCATCAAGCTTAGCCAAGTTAAGCTAAACATATGCTTTCCTAATATGTTTTTTCACTCAACGAAAGGACTTGTTGCCCAACAAACCTCCTTGTTCTAATTCAAATTATCCAAAATTTTTAGTGGTAAAGAAATTGTCAGAAGGATGGATGAGTAGTTAGATGGTTTCCATATTTATTTGAAGGACTAATTTTCAGATCTAGGTGTTTGCATATTGGATCTCAAAGATGGTGTTAGCTAGCTTTAGGTTCGAGGATAGACTTTATGGTGGCTCATCTTTTTGTTATAGAAACTAAGGCTTATGCTTTTATTAAAAGAATGACATCTAGGATATCGTGCCTTCAACAATAGATCTGTAGTGGTTGGTAGTGTAGATGAGGACAAAATTGAAGTCCAAGTGGATGGTCATGGACATCGTAAAGGATCATTTGATCGCTCTATGTTTTACACCCTAGTGGGCCTCTAGTAGAGTGAGAACATAAATTGAAAGATGATATTGTGAAACAATATTAGATCCATAGAGATGACCTAATAAGGGCAAATGTAAAGGACCTAGAAAGTGTAAGGGAAAAAGTGAGGAGTTAAACTCATAGTTAGGAAAGGACTTGAGTAAAAATAACTACTTCAATCCTCATAAGCATGGTCATTATGCATCACAATGTCTAGAATCAAGATTAGAAGAAGCGAAAGTGGAAGCAACAACAAAAGCAGGCAGTAGCATCTATAGAAACTTAGTTGGATAAGTTTGTTTCCAATTATGAGAAGGATTTCGCGATGGTATCTTGACTTTCTATCAACACAATTATTAAGAATGTGTGGTATGTAAATATGGGGCTTCACATCATATGGCACCAACTTGATAACTATTCTGTAGTTTAACAAAGTGAGACTAAGTAGTATAACATGAGCTTGGTGATGCCAAATACCTAGTAGCAACAGTAGGTACTATTCTCTTCCACCTTGAGTTAGGTTTTAGATGTTGATGATGTTTTTCTTCACCATTAGTGCAAAAGGAGCCACCAAAAATAAAGGACCGTCATGCTTATATTAGGGATTTTTTTTTTGCTGCCTTGAACCTTTGCGTTGAAGGTAGGCAAGTATTGTATACAAGGTGTTCTCTATAACAATTAGCTAGTGCTTCACTTTCTACCATGTTTCTAGGTCAAATGATCAATAAAACATTTTGATCATTATATGTTTATGATATGTATGGATTGTAAAATGAATGAGTGGAGATGTATCTTTACAATGCTTTAGCATGAAGTACTGCATAGCAACGTTCTTGCTAGTTTCATCTTAAACTTGCCCCATTTACCTCAATAAAAATTACTTTGGATGCATGCTCAAGAGTACACAGTTAAGATCATGTTGCCAGGTCATAGTTAAGATTTTGAGATCGTGAAATGAATGGTTCGCTATGTTCTTGTTAGGTCCTCATCTTTTTACTATGGGTTGGAAGTTCCTTGCTTATGGCTTATAGAGCTTTGATATCATGGTTTATCTTGCTTTTATTTTTCTCATAATTGTCTTGGTGACCTTGGGTGCTCCAAAAAGGATGCAACAAAGTTGTAGGAGAGATGTGTCTTCCTGCCCAAACATCTATGTCTTACTTGAGGTATAAGGTAAGATTATATGAACCCTCCTAATCATATTCTTGGCCACACGGACACTCCAGAAGGAAGAAACAGAGCTAAAGGAAAGAGGGTTTCAGCTGTGTGCTTGTCTGAAAGTTCTTAATTGAGCTAAAGGGTAACATTGTTCCAAACCTTGTAATGAAGGTAAGATAACTCACTTCCTTGGTTTTCAATAAATTTTCTCAGCTTGTCCTCAAAAGTCTACCTACTAAACTAAAGATAAGTAAACTATCCTTAATCTATTAACTGACCATAGCAATCTGTTTGTCTTATTTTGTAAGATTGTCAGTTTTGATAGATAAACTATTGTTGGAGAAACATGAGGAAATGATTTTCCTGTAACTACTGTGTTTTGCTAGTTGATATCAATTTTATGATGCTTGTCTCTGTTTTAATGACCTAACTATGTTCGGACAAACATTTTGACTGAACCCTCACTATTACTCATGAAGTATGGTCAAAGGAAATTTGGGTAATATTACCCTACCGTATTATTGAAGATACTTTATACCCTGTTGGTGTCGATTATGTTCTTTGTTGATGCCTCATGATCAAGGAAGCTGAAAGAGCTCTCAATGATTGCCACTCAGGGGCATGTGGTGGTCATATGTCTGGTTATGCTATAGCTCATAAAATCCTTCATGCTAGTTATTTCTGATCGTCTATCTTCAAAGATTGCATTCTTGCTATCAGCAAGTGTCACAAATGCCATATTTACCAATGCAAGTTGTGCACCCCACCCATTCACCTACACCCAGTCATTACTTTTGGTCCCTTTGCCAAATGTGGAATCAACTATATGACATGTAATCCTTGTTTGGCTAGGAGGCATGGCTATATTATCATCGTTGTGGATTATTTCACTGAATGGGCTGAAGTGATGCCTACATATTCGGCAGATGGTAAGAAGACAACTCAATTTCTTTTTAACCATGTTATTTCCATGTTTAGTGTACCCCAAGCCATTGTCATAGACCATGGTTCCCATTTTAGAGATTACATGGGGGCAGAACTCACATCTACATTGGGCTTGTGCCACAATGGCTCAACCCCATATTACCCTCAGGCCAACGTCCAAGTTGAAGCCATGAACAAGGTTTTGGTCACCATGCTTCAACGTACTATTGGGATGCACAAGCCAAATTGGCACCTCATGCTTTTTTCAGCTTTGTGGGCCTACCAAACTTCACCCAAAGATGCAACTAGGTTCACACCATTCCAGCTAGTCTATGGTCTGGAAGAAACATTTCTGATCAAATGTGAGATTCCTTTGCTCATGTTAGCTATTGAACTCCTCTCCGAAACATCACCTAAAGAAGAACACCTCTTATACTTAGAACAATTGGATGAGACTCGCCGTCTCACTGCCTTGGTCATCGAAGCACAAAAGAAACGGGTCAAATCCCATTTTGATTAGTTGGTCTACCCTCACACCTTCTCTGATGGTGATTTGATCCTACTATATGACCAAGCTAACGATAATATGGGGGTAGGCAAGTTTGAACCTATGTGGCATGGGCCCTATATTGTAAAACGTGTTTTACGGAAAGGAGCCTATGAGCTTATTGATTATGAAGGAAATCCTCTCAATAAGCCCCGAAACAAGCTTTACCTCAAACAATACTATGCTTAGAACATCTTGCATGGTTACTTATGTACATTAGTGTGTGATTCATTTTTGTACAATGTGGTTTTGTGTGATAGTTTTCAAACAGATTTCATATTTACTATGCTTTTCTTGCTTTGCAAATGTCTGCGACTCCTCACATTGTTTTCACCGATGGTGCTTGTCGAGGTACCTAGAACCTATCATCCATGGCATGGGTTATCTACAACCCTAACGGTGATTTGATTGACCTCCAAGGTATCTTCCTAGGTCATACAACCAACAACATTGTTGAATACAATGCGGTCATTGAACTATTAGCATAATTCATCACTCTAGGCATTAGAGAATTGGTTATCAACTTGGATTCACAGCTTGTCATCCTTCAACTCAATGGGAAATATTTCCATCATGAGCCCTCGAATACTATTAATGTGTCTCTGTATCCGTCTATTGGAAAGGAATTTTGATTATATTACATATCATCTTATTCCTAGATGCATGAATACATTGACAGATGCATTAGCTAATTACATGTTGGATAGACATTTACGAAACAAGTGAAAGATAAGACAAACCATTTGTGCAATAATAGACAGGAAAATACAACATATATATGTGTGTGTGTGTGTGAATGTTTGATACATCAGAACCCAAAAAATAATATGTATGTATATAACAACATCGGTGACTCATAGCCCTTGTACATCTATGGAACAAAGGCCTCAAAAAATATGTAAGTACTAGACCTAGGAACTACTCAGCATGGTGGTCATGACAGCACGAGATAGCTCATGTAACATGACTCATTAATTGGCAAATCTGATCTGAGACTCCCACTGTGCGCCTTTGGTACCGCTGAGGCATGTCTCCTATTCGAGCATACTTCGAGATACCATGAGTCAACCCCTCAAGGTTCCTCGTGATCTCCTCCTCGTTATCGCTCCCTTCGTGATAAGGGGCGACAACATCGATGGGGTGAGGTATGTGCTTGGCTATTGGGGACATCCCCGCTGGCCACTCTGGTCCAACATCTGCATAGAAAAGAGAAGTGTTATAAGCATGCATATACCAAAAATAATTAAAAACATCAAAATAAAAAATTTGATTTTTTACCTTCGTCATCAAAGTCCTCCTCATCTGGTAAGGGCATATCTGGGTCTCCATAGAAACTAGTATCGCTATACAGCCATTTCTCCATGATGATCTTCTGTCATCATAGCCATGAGAAGAATGCCGCTCGGTATGAAATATGTAGACCCCCAGTGATCATGGGCATCAAACGACTCCAGCGAGTCATCTGCAGATCACGTGGCATAGGAGGATCAACCTCAGTCAACTAATACTAGAACAATGGCACTCGTTCTAGGAAGATAGTCACAAGTACTGATCCAAAGCCAAATTTCTTCAGATTCTGTGCATGGGCTTTGGAAAACTAGCATTTTTATCTTCATGGCCTCTGCCTAGTTGAAAACCATAGGAGTTGTATAGTCAATAGCATAAAGGAAATTCGACTTGTTAGTCTCATGTTCCACCTGGGACCACACCACTCTATTGATAGTCAACAGAAGCACCCTCAGTGTAAGATTCTGCACATTGGAAATCTCTATCTTCTTGCTCTTGGATTTCAGGGCCTTGGGACAATGTTTGAAAAGTAGGGAAGATATGCTTGCCTAGACCAGACGTGACCCATACAAGTTCATTAGCCCACCTATGTGAGATAGTCTAGTGATGAAGTAGATATCTAAATTTTTCAACTCCATCTCTTGGTCCCCAATGACAAAAATATCGCTATTAATGTCCCGAAGGCTTATCAATTACAGAAGGAACTCAAGCTGAGCCCGCATCACTGGTGTAAGGAAAAATTTGAGGAGCCCGTACGCCCTCAAAGCCTCTAGGCAACTTGGATCATTCAATGCCTAGGTGTCAACATCTTCGTGCTCTCTTTCCTTCCAATCCACCTTTTTCGGTAATTTCTCTCCTGCAAAAGCCATATATTTGAGTCAATCATCAATTTTGGCACATAAAATTCATGTTTTAACAGCCAGTTCTTGAGAAGAGATGATTTTCCCCTATCCATGGAATCGAGGTGCCTATTTTATAAATAGTCGCACTGGTCGACGTGGATGGTTATGCAAATAACCCTTAACCGGCGTAATCCCGTGGCGGGAAATCACGCCGACCGGGGGCGAAAGTTTTTCTCAAAAACCTTCCTAAAAATCCTAAAAAATGGCTAAAAACATAAACGAGTAGCATGAAAATGGAGCTCAAGGCTTTGGTTGTTACCTGGAACTGACAGCTCATTGATTGACCTCCCAGATCTCCTATAATCTGCTCCAAAAAAACTAGGGCAAAAGTGGGTAAAATGGTCAATCGTAAAAATATATTTTATTTTCCCCATTTTATTCATTTGTTCATGAAAATATCAGGTTTTGTAAATACTTTTGACTTAGTTTACCTCAAGGACTCGATAATATGCTTTGCCTTACTTGTGCAGCAACAGGTGATGGATGTTCAACAATGGTGATGAGTCACATTTCACCTCTTTTCTAGACTTGTTAAACTCATATGAAAAGCTTGCCCAATATTTTTCCCTTTTTAACTCGTTAAGGAGAATAAAAATGGGGGGGGGGGTCCACTTTCAACTCTTTTCGGACCCTTTAAAAATGAAAATATGGCTGAACCCTTGTCATTTCAAACTCATTAATGGATGTGAAATGTCATGCACCCAGTATAAATTTATGCCTTTTTCAAGCTTGGAGGCACTATTTATGAAATAGATACTCCTTGACTGAAATGGTCAAGCAGTTCTCTCAAGTATTGTTTTCTACCTTTTCGGGCTCAAGGGACATAAACGTACGAAAAGGGATCATGTGGATTTTTCTTTTACATGTCTTTTTCAAACTCTCTAAACATGAAAAAGATACCGAGTTACACCTTTGTCAGACTCGTTAAGCTATTAAACAACATTAGATTCATCACCATGACGAACATGAGCTTCTCTTTCCTAGGGCTGATTAAACTTACTAGGTCAGATTCATCTTTAGGGTGAACTTACAGTGCAAGCATATGTTATCCCCTTCAAGATTGAGATTAAAAAATAATTAGGGTACTCGCTAGAAATGGTGGGGAAAAATTTGGAAATCTATCGAGTCGTGTTAGTAGCTTACTCTTGAAAATTGGGAAATCTATCGAGTCGTGTTAGTAGCTTATTGCCTTCCATTTGATCTTTGCCATGTCATTATGACCACTGATCCCATGGATTGAAAAGCTTCCAAACTTCCATTTGTGTCACTGATATGTTCAAGAATTGCCCTTTTGCAGTTACACTTACCTCTGATTCTCTGTATCATCCAAAATCATTTTTCATCCTCTCATCTCATGTCAATGATGTGGGATTCATTATGGCCCTCCTTCGACACGGTCACCTTTTGTCAACATCAACTCATTATCTGGGAAGTTAATCAAGAGACTCCCTTCCAGTACCTTAGAGCTTGCATGCCTTAATGGCAAGTTCTTCACACTCGATGACAAGTTCACATCATAGGCTTTCGATTGAGTTATTACATGAGTGTTCCACTGCACTTCCTGTATTCACATTCTGTAAATTTTGCTTATAGTATGTTGAGGGCCATTTTCATTATTGATGGTTTCTCTCACACTTGTTAATAATTTACATCATTGACTGGAAATCAAGTGACTTTCTAGCATGTTCAACGTCAACACATCTATTTGCATGCTAGGATTTGTACTTTGATCAGGTCGTGTTGGAGTGCAAGACCCTAGACTTAGATCACACAACTCCAAGTTGTGAAGTGATGTGACATGGTTATGATGATATGCATGTCTCTATCAGATGGTTGGTTGTGACTAGACCATGAGTTATCATATGCGATCCTTCTCATTATTGGATGGATACGACCATACCTTGGTTTCATTATGATCCCCTTTGGCGTATGGCTACACCCATACCTAGATCCATTTACATGATAATTCTCTGGATGGCTACATCCATGCCACAATTCATGTAGCATTTGATAGAGATATCAATTTATGTATATGTATCCATACCTTCTTGGAGGTTGTTCGACGGCAGCCCGGTTCCCTGCACTGATTTATAAATCATTTCATTCCTCACTCCGGTTCGACTTTCATGCTTTAGGGGGAATCTGTTACACAACATTTTGTCACTGTCCTTGTACTCCCCATTCCTTGATCCTGGAGGACCTCTACAGTGAACCCTGCATGCTTTTCCCTCATTAAGAAACTCCCATTATGTCCCTCTCCATGAGTAGATCATTTCCCTTTTGCACCATTTCCCCTGAAACTTCTGTTTTACCCAATTTGCAAGGCCAACGCTAATGAACTTTGTATCCCCCATGCTGATGTGTAGAGATTAGCACTATTCCCCGTGCCGATCGGTGAAAATGAGTTGTGTTCTAGTCGCATCAGTCCTGTTATAGAAAGTTTTTTAAATTTGGAGTTGAAGCTTCCAGCTCTAGAAGCTTTGTAACACAAGTCTGGTAAATGGTTTGGCTAGATGGGGTTGAGGATGAAAGATTGGGATCATTTCCCCTATAGTGATGGAACTACCTCAAGGGATAAGTCCTTCTCCCATGAGAAGAGGATCCATCTCCCATCCATATTTCCTATATAAACCTCCCTTCTTCCCAAGCACAAGCTAGTTAGAGTGTTGGCTGAGTGTGAGTATAGTATTTTCATTAGACAAGCAAGCTATTACTAGTTGTAGCCATCTAGTTGTGCGAGGGAGAACTGTGTTTGGGTTTGGAGTGAATTTTAAAGGGAAGAGCCTTTAAACTATTGTTGTTTGAAGCCATCATGGAATGCTAGCAGAAGTGAGTGGGAACCTGGTCTTGTCAGACGAAGACTGTCACGTCAAGACGAATGGTTGTAATCTTTCTTTGATATTAATATATGCATCTATTCATTGATTTTCTACATGTTTTGTAATATTACATATTTGTGTCTTGATGCTTCTTGACTCATTAAGTAGGTTGAATTGAAATTTATCTATTATTATGTTTGTGTGTTGTTGTTGTTTACTTTTTTCAGGAACTTGAAGAAAGGAGGCGAGAGATTGCTGGAGTGAGTAAGCGAGGACATCATCAAGAAGGATAAGCAACCAGGAGGTAGGCCCTCTTGATTGATTCTAACCTAAGGAAATCTTCCATAGAATGTATCTGTTGTGGCTAGACCCATTATCGGGTTAGCAGAATTCATTTGTGTCCACACTTATAATTTTACTTCACCAGACCACTGTCATAGTAACTATTGGTAGAAAGATTCTTCCTAATACCTTAATTAATATAGGGGTTTCCATCAATATAATGCCCATGGAAACAATGGGACAACTTGGGTTGACAAATATAAGATCAATGTGTACTATTTTAGAATTGGTTTATAGGTCTAAAATTCGACCCCAAGGGGTATTAGAGGATTTTATTATTATAGTTAACTCTTGGAAATACCCAATTGACTACATGTGCTTCAACTTAAAGCATGTTTGGGATACCCCTCAACATTAAGGAGACCATGGTTGACAATTGATGAAGCTTATATAGGTTATATATCTGGGTGTATGACTATTTCAGATGGGTATACAACTAAGAATATTGCCTTATATCCTCCATGATATCCTCCTACTAAACCAAGTGTTAAAACTGAGGACCCTTTAGAATCATAATTTGAATTGGAAGAAATGGAGGCTCACCCATGTCATGCTAGGAGGTAACTCATGAAATGAATTGTGATTTTGCATTAAGGTTGATCATAGATATATGCATGGAGGGAGAGACTCTTGGGCTTCATCTCCTAATGTCTCTTCATATTCTAACTCTCCTTATTTTCTATTAACATTATCTTACACATATTCACCCAGTCCCAAGGATTAGATGTCAACATTCCCCCCTTAATCTGAAGGGATTTTGGTGAGTCCAAGCATCATTTTGAATCTTTTGAACTTTTCTCTTCCAAGCACTTTAGTGAAGATGTTTGCAATCAATTCATTTGTGGAACAATGGCATATATGGTTTGTCTTGGCCTCAACATGATGTTGAATCAGATGATATTTTGTATTGATGTGCTTTGTTTAATCATGGAACTTTTGGTTCTTGGCCAACTTTATTGTAGAAGTCTTGTCAATCATGAGTGGAGTTGAATGCACTTGCTTCACTAGCAAATCTTCTAGAATTTTCTTGAGCCACAAAATTTCCTTTGTTTCTTCAGCTTTTGCCACATATTTAGCCTCTGCTGTGGAATCTGTTGGAACTGATTCTTTGTGTGACCTCCAGGAGATAGCTCTTGATCCAAGACTCATATCATAACCTGAAGTAGATACCCCAGTTTCTTTATCTCCATCGAAGTCTAAATCAGAGTATCCAATCATGCTGAAGTCACCCACCTGTGTACACTTAAGTCCAAAGTATTGAGTTCCCGTCAAGTATTTTAGAACTCTTTTCACAAGAAACCAATGTCCCTCACAAGGCTTTTTCATAATCTTGGAAAGGATTCCAACAACAAATGAAATGTTTCGTCTGGTAGTAGTCAGGTAGTTGAGACTTCCTACAAGTTGTCTATACTTTGTTTCATCCTCAAATTCTTTTCCTTCAATGGATGTGAGATTTAAGTTCTGTTCCATTGGAGTAGTCGAAGGATTGCACTCAGCCATGACAAACGTGTTCAACAAATCTCAAATGTACTTCTTCTGAGAGAGGAATATAAACTTCATATGTTGACTTACTTCGATACCAAGGTAGTATTTAACATATCCAAATTATGTCATTTCAAGACCTTTCCTCAATTCCTTCTTTATGTATTCAATATAGCTCTCATTTTTCCCTTTCATCAAGAGATCATCTACATACACCACAAGATATATAGTTTTTTTCAAACTTTCTTAACAAACAAAGTCACATCATCAAGATCATAATGTTTGAAGTTGAGTTTTAGAAGATTCGTAGTTAACTTATTGTACCAGGCTTGTGGCGCTTGCTTTGGGCCATACAAGGATTTTACAAGTTTCATACTTTATGTTCTTGACCCTTCACAATAAATCCTTCTAGTTGGGACATCAAGATATTCTCTTTTAGATATCCATTCAAGAAATAAGTTTTTACATCCATTTGATGGACTTTCCAACCATTTTGAGCTTCCAAGTCAAAGAGTGTCTAAACGGTATCCCATTTTGCTATGGGGAAAAATTATCGTCATAATCGACCCCTTCCTTCTATGCAAATGCTTTTTCCAGAAGCCTAGCTATGTGCTTCTCAAGTGAGCCATCAAATTTATACTTGTTCTTGTGGACCCACTTGTATTTTATTGGTTTGGTTCCCAATGGAGAATCGACGAGTTTCCAAGTGCCATTATTTATCAAGGCATCATACTCTTTCTATATCTCTTATTTCCATTCATCATGAGAAGAGGCTTCTTTGAAGGAATTTGGTTCAAAATATGTAGAAAAATTCATTTCGCAATCATAAGAAACATCCATATCAATGGTTGAATCAGAATCATCTACATCACCTCAATTTTTCCTGGTTGAATTTATTGTTCTTGCCTTTCCAACCTCATCAGGATGAAGACTTTCAAGTGTCTTTGTCAGGAATTTTGGAGGACCTTTCTGTGATGGCCCAGTTTGCTTCATTGACTGAGTTGGGGATGAATCAAGATTGAGTCTCCCAATTCTGTCAATCACATCACTAAAGTATCATCAGTGGTTGGAGCTTCATGTGTGGGAGAGAGTGCTTCAGAAGAATATTCCACAGATTGATCCAGTATAGGAATCTCCCCTTCAAGATGTGGAATCTCATTATCAAATTCTTGAAAATACTTGGTATGTCCAAATGTATCCAAGTGATCAAGCTGCTTCTCAACAACATTGTTAGCCTTGGAAGATTGAAGAAATATTACATCTCTAGACACTGCAAACTTCTTATTAACTTCATCAGAGAGATGGTATTCTTTGGAGGTATTTGAATACCCCAAGAAGATACACTTACGACTCCTTGCACCAAGTTTGTTTCTTTGTTCCTTAGGTATCAAGGCATAATAGGTGGAACCAAAGACCCAGAGATGCTTTAGCGAAGGAATCTGGCCATACCACATTTCATAAGGAGTCTTGTTTCTAATAGAATTACATGGACACCTATTATTTATATACACAATGAATATAACTGCATGAGCCCAAAACATCAATTTTACATTGTTGAAAAACATCATGGAACGTACCATATTTAAGATTATCTTGTTCATTCTTTCATCTACTTTGTTATGTTGGGGATTATAAGGCACATGTGCTTGATGCTTGATCCCATGCTAGCAAATATAGTTTTAAAATTCATTTGAAGCATATTATTTTCCATTATCAGTGCGAATAGAGCCAATATGATATTGTGCATAATTTTTAATCCATGCACGAAAGTTCTTGAATGTTTGTAAAGCATTATATTTTGTCTTCAATAAATAAACCCAACACATTCTGGTGTAGTCATCAATAATTGTCATCATATATTTATTTACATTTGCAGAAGGAAAAGGAATTGGGCCACATAAGTATGAATGAATAAGTTAAAGTTTTCTATGTGCTCTTGAATGTGAATTATGAAAAGGTTGTTTATTGTGCTTTCCTAAGATATGAGCTTCACGTTGCTTAAGTTTCCAAGGAATTCCAGCAAACTAATAACACCACTTCTCTTCAACATACGAAGGTTTTCATAATTCAAGTGTCCAAATGTATCATGCCATAAAAGACTTGATGGAAATGTACCTTCATCATAATGAGAACTGTATGAGTTTTTTTGTGCACGAGGAGAGGTACCTTGCAGCTTTAGAAGTATTTCTTCTATCCCCATCATGACAAGTGAGTGATCTAATGCTTTTTTGACCTCAAAATTTCCATCAAACATATGAATAAAGTCTCCTTGTTGTCGGGTATGGACCAAGGAAAACAATCTTCTCCTCAACTCCAATAGATATAAAACATCATGTAGAAGAAATTCTGGAAGACCAACCATTTTGAGTCTGATTGTGCCAAGCCATGATAGCTTGAATTTTTACTTCTCTACAAAGTATACTGCTCCATCAACATTGCTAGTAAATTCTTCAAAAAGTTATCTTCTAAAATTCATGTGGAAAGTTTCTCCTAAATGAAACAACCAATAATTTTTCCAAGAAGCAAGTAAAGTATTAAACAAGTCTTTAGTTAATCCAAACTTACAATGTGCCACAATATGGTGAGAAGATTCGGGTGCTTTACCCTTCCCTTTGTCATTGGTTTTACCTTTTCCTTCATTTATTTTCTGCTCAATTCTATCCAAAGGCAACTTACATGTGGATGCATCGTGTCCATCTCTATTGCAAGGTATGCAATGAAGATAAAACTTTTCTCCTTGGAACTCTCTTTTCCCTCCCGCCTCTAAAATTCCTTCCTCCTCTTCCTCTTAAGCCACCTCTTCCTCTAGAAGAATCTTGTGTAGGATTCTTCTCTCTATGTGAAAGACACACAACTTCTTTAGAAGACTGAGGAGTTGTATTTTTCCTAAAATCCTTCTCTCTCTCATCAAACTTCTTCTCAAGGGAGTCAAAGGTAATCTTCTTGAGGTTTCCACTTTCTTGCAATGACTTGAGATAATTTGAATAAGTGTGATATAGTGCCTTGATGTAAGTTATGAGAGGAATGTCTATTTGAACACCAATGGTTTTGATATCACGCAAAATAGATCTTACTTCTGATGCTAAAGCAAGAGGGTCATCATTTTTCAATTCAAGGCTTAACAATTTAATCATCAATTGGACAACTTCAAGTTCAGAGTGTGAGTTGTACAGTTCCTTCAATTTTTATAAGGCTTCAAAACCATTTGAAAATTGTGAAATATGGCGACTCATCTCTTCATTTATAGATGATGCAATCAAGCCATAAGCCTTGTTGTTCTTATTTTCTCAAATCACAATCTCCTTACTTGAGGTGGGTTTTGTAGGTTTAGTATCTCCTCCTACACAAACTCTTTTTCACAACTCATTGAAAATAAGAGTGTGTTTAATCTTCCTTGACCATTGATGATTGTTGTCCTTTCCCAAGAGAACTAATCCAACAATAGATATCAATAAATGCATTTTAAAAATGTATATTGTGTGAAATGTACTATATTGCCAATATATAAAAAATATTTGCACTTTTTATGGTAAAAAATAATTTTGAGATATATATAGTAGAGGTATATTTGGGGGAGGTGGTATATCGGAAGGGTGTTTATGGGGGAGGTATTATTTAGGGGATGGTATATATGGGGGAAGTCATTGTACAATGTATGGATGAAATATAACATATGGTAGTATAACATATGAGATGAGTTGGAGCGGGTTGGTAATGGGCCCATGAAGGTGTTGATGATGTTGGACCCACCAACATGCCAGGGGATCTCCCCAGTAAGAAGTCCCAATTAGACCTCAAATCGTTCAGTGTAGGAGTCCCAACAGTGGATTGTACGGTAATGCCTTGACCGTGATTTCACACAAAGGCAAGTAAGATAACTCTATTGGTAGCAAGGGTATGACATATGCAACAAGCCAAGGAGGGTACATGAGAGGTTCTAACGCATGAGGGTTGAGATGAGTGCGCCATTTACAAACCTATGACAGCACGAAGTTAAGAAGGGAACACATGATCAAAGATGCATCACAACATGGAAGACAAGTTAGCTAGCAATCCAAGTGATGGCTAAACCAACAACATATTTTTCAGAAAGATTCATACATACATACACAAAAATAGCTATACATGCATGTGTCAGCAAGAAAATACATATATCATTTAGAGTAAACAGATAGCTGAAATACAATACAATATATGCATGAAACATGCCAGATTTTGTTATATTAATAATTGTAAGTTCTAGTCATACAATACATCCATGTCCAACCACTAGTTCCAACCGCAGAACATTATAGCCACAACCTCCTTCTTGTCCAAAGAGATGTACTAGCTTTGTGTAGTGGAGAAACCAAGGCTCATTACAATATTGCCCAATCTCTCTCTGAGATAGTCCTATCAGAAGTTTGGCTGACCAAAATCCCTTACAATGAGTTATGAGGGACTATTTATAGAAAAGGGTGGGGTGACCCTTGACATTCCCATTTGTGATAGCTCATCTACCCTCATGACTCTTCATCTACTCTATGACTGTTACATCTAACTATCAACACTTGAAATTACACTTCACTAGATGTTAAATTACAATGCACATGTACCCATGTGAGACAAAATGGCTTGAGAAATCCATGCACGACATCACTATGACTTGGTCAACCGTGGGAAGTCCAACTCTTCAACATCCTCGTGATGATCAACAGTAGTATATTGATGCTAAGGTTGCTAGTCTGCGATGGTGTCTATGTACTCCAAGGTGACATCTTTCTGGAACCAGACTCTAGCCTCCATAACATCTAGGTACACTGCTCGGGCTCATCTATCCAACTCATCTGAAAGCATGCACATCATTGTCTTCAATGCGGCAAGACCAACAACACACTTGTGCATGGTGTCTACATTAATTGGAAAGTCTGTGTTGGTTGGTATGCACATAAACTCGTCAAAGTATAAATCAAGATCTACTCAGACCTGTGCCTTTGTCTTTGCCTGGGTGAGAGTCCCAATAGATGGGATCACATGTGCATGCACCACAACATCCATACTCTTGAATACACATGAATGGGAAGCCTATAGACTAGTGATGAGTTGCACGAGATCTTCATAGTTTTGGATTTGACTCCAGATGCATCCCTTAAGCTCGATCGCTTTGGGCTTCATCATCTTAGGCAAGTGAAGCGGTGCTCCCTTGTATCTCATCGTCCACTTTTGCATGTAATCAACAGCAGCATGCACGTTCAACAAGATACATGCTCTCCTAGCACGTTGCTGCTTCCATCTATTGAGATGGACGACTTCCTTATGCATGGCACCAAACTTGGAATACAATGCCCGCATAACTATGTCAAGGGATAGTACTTCATCTAGTATTGTCTTCTTCAGTTATGCTCAGGCAAATGCTGTCACCAAATTTCCTCCTTGCTTGGCTTTGTGTAGCTCCTTAGCCATTCACTCATTCTCAGCTATTAGAAAGTGAACACTTGAGCTGGTGGCTTTGACATATGCTCTAGTGGAATTGGCCAAGGCTGCTAGATGTTTGTGCATGTCATACATGATCACTCATTCCTTATACTACATAGGAGATGTATGATCTTCTGTATTTGACACTATGTGAGATTGCACAACTCTATATTGAGACTCATCGAATGAGATGTTGTGCATCTCTCCTTCGAGTTGATCTCCAAAGATTCTAGTGTCTCCTTGGTCGCTTGGGAGTTGCTCATCTTCTATATGAGGTGAAGCTGGTGGGTCGACCGCTTGGTGGTGAGGCATGAGGTTGATGTCTTTCTCTAACTCCTACAGCACCATGTTCGTATCCATCTATTCAAGCACTCACTCTATCTCCTGAGAAAAGTCCTGCTCCTGTGATGGTTCACCCTATTTGCCTGATGCCAGCTGTTATGATGATTCCACTACCTGTACGGGAGTTGTTCCATCCGTTTGCACATGTTGCGCTCCTTGTTGTACCTGTTGTTGCTACACTTTCCTCTCCTATTTGTGAAACTCCTATTCCTTTTGGAGTTTCTCCTTCAACTCATGCAACTCTTACTATGTTTCCTCCATTCTCTTTTTCTCTCTCCACCTTTGCATGTTTTGCTTGTAGTGTTGTTTCCTCTTTCCCTCTATGGCCAAAGCTGCTTTCTCCACAAGTGGATATGCTTGGAACTTGTAGCTTTTCTCTTTCTCCATGCGATCGACAATCTTCTGGTGAGCTCTAGTATTGCAGGAATAATGCCACAACTCCAGAGCTCCCTTCTTTACTTTTATCAACCTGGTAGTTCATAACAAACTTGGAAGCGACGGTGCTGTATGCACAAGTACTAGCTCTTACTGCAGGCTGTCACTTGATCAGCTGGCACAAGTTCGCTAGGAGGTCAAGCAAAGTTCTATGATTTCTCAGAAGAAGCTTTTGATTTTGATGGAAGAAAGCTAACTCAAAAGATGGTATTCTACTTGTAGGAAGATAATGGAAGCTGAAGGGAAATGCAAACCCTAGGAAACCCTAGTTTTACCCACTAACCCTACTTTTGCCACAAAAGAGTTGAAACTACTGAAATGGATGCCATGGATTAATGTCAAGGTAAATGCATGTACCTAAGCTACTTCTGAAGGAAAATGTGGAAGAACCATCTTTTTGTACTTTTGAGCAATTTTATGCAGAATTATTATGTTTGTGTTTTAACTATTTGTGACTGTGCAGAGGTTTGGTGGTGAAGGGAGAAGGAGTTGGATTTTGAAGATGATGATGAAGGTGTGGAGGGGTCCTAAGAAGTCCCTAGAACCCTTCTGGAGATTTCCATTTTGATCAAATTTCAAAAAATCACTCGCATGATCTTCTATAGGAAGGCTGCAGGGGATCTACAGGAAGAGGCCGAAAGTGATTTTTGAAGGTTTGGAGGAGGAAAAATGGTGGGAAAAAGGAAATGAAGGTTGGATGAGGGTATTAGAGGGTCTAAGACTCTACCAATGAATATCACACAGGAAGGATATGGTTGGATTGGTTCAAGAGATAAGAAAGCGATTTTGCACAAGAATGTAGAAATTAAGGCAGTTTGGGAAGGTATGGCGAATGAGTGGAGAAAACCTTGAGAGATGGACTAGATCACATTGGGTGATGAAAGGATGATAAGCTAGAATGGTATTCGAGTGAGCTACACATCTGCTTCTGAAAATTGATTCAAGAAGAATTAAAAAAATAGAATTTTACCTACTTTGACCTAATTTTGACCTAAAAACCAGAAAAGTGTTGAACAAAATTTTATGTACAGGAAGTTATGCAAGAAAGCTATGGAAACTGAATGAGGAAAAATATAAGCATGTAAATACAATTGATATCAACTTCTCCAACTCGAAATCACACACTAGCAATTGCAATGGAAAGCAAAAACAGTGTTTTGGTGGCAGCAAGAGTCCCTTGGTCTCAATTCATGGTCCCAAGGAGGGAGAAAGGAGATCAAAGCCTACTTGGTAGCATTTTTGTGGATCTTTTTTCTATTATTGCAGCAAAGTAACTAATCATCTTGAAGCAAGAACAACTATTCTAATCATAAAAAACAACCTAAGTAACAAAGCAAGATTTAACCTAAATAGTAGAAATTATTTCATGATTGCAAGAAAAGAACATATAAATATACAAAGGAGGTTTTGGGCACTTGGGTTGGGCCCAAACCCAAGAGCTACAGCCCCCTAAGAAAGATCAGAACTGGTTCAAGGCTGGATTAATCTTCGTTGATAAAAAAAATAATAATTACATCATAGAACTGTCTGCAAAAGGAGCTCGAAAATGAGTTGAATACAACTGTTGCACTAAAGTGCGAAAATAGTATATATAATGGCTAACCTACTGAGGCCTAAGGCCTTCTTATTTATAAAAGTGAGGACTCTCAACAGTCCTCCTAAACTTTAGGAACTCGGCTGCCAAAACTGGAGATAACAACAACTTCACTAGACCTGCTCGTCTGCACCTCGAAATCATCATTTTTGGTAGTTGTACTTCGAGTCTTTGATGGAGAACTCAAGGAAGGGGTTACTTAATGCAGAAGACACCCCTCCTATAAGTCCTCAGCCCCATTTCTTCAAATTTGGCTGCCAATTTGCTCATAAATGCCCGGTCTTGGTCCAAAAATTTCCAAAAATCTACAATAAACACTCCTTAGACTTCATGGTAAAGTGACTATCCCCATTCACTCAATAAACATAAATATATTAAGAAACATGCACAAAAATATGGAGAATGGTGGATAAAATGGAAACAGTAGGAAAAATGAACCCGTATAGTTACCCATTTCTGGGGCTCATCATCACCCCCTACTGAATGGGTTGCTCATCCTCTAAGCAACTAATCTAGTTCTTCATCCTTGATAGCCTTAATAGCTTCCCTGACATCCCAAGCTTCTAAGGTGGTGTCCTCTTCCCTGTCATGAAAGCCCGCTTTTCTGTCCACTTCCTCCCACTACTTTTGTTCTTCTTCTTCCTTAATCCCTTCGAGTAGTCCTAAGAGTAGTGGAGGACTGAACTTAAGGCCAATCCAATTGGCTTTCAAGTTTTGCATTGATTGTTTGTACAGGGGTACTCTCTCCATCATTCTGGGTGGGGAGTGATACTCCCTGATCTTCAAGCTATATGAAAAGGTATTCCATCTTCTCATTCAAGCATGAAGGAAATCATCACCAAATAGTCTTTCCATATCTTCAAAATGGGCAATAGCTTGCGCTTGTCTTTCAACATAATCCGGGAGAACTTGAGGGTTGCTTGCAAGGTGTTGATGAGCATATATGAGAGCTGAGGGGTCTTCCAGTTCTACCCTGATTAGCAGGGGCTCATTTAGTTCTTTTGCCATGATTTGTTGAACTTCTACTGCTCTTTTTTCCTCATGGCTCATCAAAGAAGCCATAGCCATGAGCTATATGTCTCCCAGTGCTACATTCGGATCCCAAAAGTTCATATTAGGGAGTTCCATATTGTGTAAGTAGAACTCTGCTAATTTGGGCTTATCCTCGGCTGAACTAGTAGCACACAGATGCATAAACTAACCATAATGTTGGAAAGGGATTATGCCCCTTTGGGCCAATGTTTTGATTTGGAATTGGAGGCAATGGTCTTTAAGGTACAATGCATAAGATCTAGTAGCTTGTCTACATTGCAAGGCTTCTATTGCCAAATTGGCCATGCAGGCCATTTGGGCCTCTCTTTCCTGCAACTGTTGCTTCAACATCAGCACTTCAGCTGCTGCTTAAGACTCTCTTTCTTGCTGCTACTTTATCATCATTTCAACATCAGGCTATGGATCTTCCCTTGGCTGTAGTTCCTTTGCTGTTTCCTAATCTGTTAGGGGACCTTCCTATAGTTGTTGCTCTTAAAAAATCTATGATATGTTTCCATTTTGAGTTTCCTTTTGCTACAACTACTTTTTTAGTAGTGCTTTTTCCTCCTGTAGCTGAGAACTTTTAATGCTTTTAGTGTGTCTCACCATTGCCAACTCCCTTCTTAATTCTTTCAGTTGTTCTTCTATTTGGCCTATATCTGCAACTCCCTTGGATTTAGCAATTTTCATCTAGGTCTGTGTTCTATTTGTTTCTTGTTCTAATTCAAAGAAAAGGAGTATAGCAAATTTTTGTGGGATGATCTTCCCACCATCTAGCAAGTTGTAATATGAGCCCAAATTAGGCTGAGGCCTTGGTTCAGGTATCTCTTTAGACTTGTATTCTTCTTGTGACTATTTCGTTGCCTCTTCCAATTTTTCAGTCTCCTTTAGCTTGGTCAATGTTTCTTGTAGCAAGGTCTTAGCTTCCTATAGAACTGTTTTGGTGTCCATCAGTCTGATTCTTTCCTTCCAGGTGGAAGTTTTGGGACTTCCTCTCGCATAAGTGATAGATATTTTGGAAGGGTTTCCTCTTTTTTCTCATTAGGTGCATCCTCAATTATTATAGGTTCTTTTGATGGTGGCTGGGGCTTGCCCACCTTTATCCTGGTGCTCCTTCTGGCCTTGAAATACATGGATGCTTCTCTTTTTCTTTTTCCATTTTGTTTTGTTGGAGTGCTCAATGCAGCCAACACAACTACTACTTCTTTTGCCAAGGTTTTAGGGGATGTTTCTTCCTATTGTTGTTCCCCTTCATCTTCTGCTATTTTTGTTTCAGTCTCTGCTATTTCTACTAATATTTGTTCTTTTTCTTGTTGGGTCCCTACCTTTCCTGTGGCAGTCTTCTTTTGGCCTTTCTTGGGATTTTTCTTTTCAACCTTTGTCCTTTTTCTCTTCTCTGATTTTGTGGTTAGCTTCTTTTCTCCCTTAGGCTCAGCAGTAGTTTTATCAAATTTCTCTTTTCTTTTTTTTTTCTCCTCTATTTCCTGTTCTTCCTCTGTTTGAATGTGTTGTGTCTCCTCATGCATTTCTTCCTCAATTTCCTCTCTCTCCCTCCTCCTCACTGCTACATGGGCTAATATCCTCAGTTAAAGTTTTGATGTTATCTTCACTGGACATATTCCTAAAAATTTCCCAAGCTATGGGAATGGTATAGGTGTGTAAGGCATCTTCTACCAACAATTTGATGAGGCAATGGTGGGCTAGCTAGTCTGGGACTCCTGCATTTAGCTTGGTACTACATTCTGTTAAAGACTAGAGGAGGAAATATCAGAGGCTTAGTTTTCTAACTGGAGGCAGGTCCATCCCATACCTCAATTCATGTAGTAACCTGAAGTGATAACCATAATTTATGCTAAACCTTCCTTCACAGGTGATACATTTCATTATTTGGTAGCTGACTTCATTCCATGGAGGAGGTAAGCTTGTCCTTCTGACCCCATTTTTATCCTCTACAAAATCCTCCCTAGGTTGAAAAAATGTCTTCTTGGCAACCTATCCCAATGCTTTTTCCTCCTTGCTCCAAGGGAGCCCAAGTGGAAGGCATACGACTCGACAAATAAAATTAGGTGTAAGTTTTAGGGACAGACCCCTGAAACTGACTATGGCATGTGTTTTTGAATGGGGTCTTAAGGCCATTAGAAATCCTTCAGTCACCTCATCATCATATCCATGTATTCTTTCAAAGAAAATCATCCAATTTTCCCTGGTGAAGAGGGCCACCACCTCAAGGTGCTCATGGAATTGGTTGGAGTTCAAAGGCTCCTTCCTCATAAAACCTCCTCACATGGTGTTGAGTGGTTTCTAAAGTGCTTAGGTGAGGAGAAAAATAACAATTTCAAAAATCAGAGACAGAGGGACAACTGGGTTTTGTTTTTTCTTTGAACTGTAGGACGAATTTCAATGTGCACCTTATCACAACACCAAATTGCAATATTTCCCTTGTTTCAAATTGGTCTTACCTTGAATTTGATTTTCTTCTTTTGGGAAAAGAAAATTATTTTTTCACAGAACAGAGGATAAATAACACAGGGTTTTTTTTAAGAGAATAGACAGATGTGCAAATTCGATTTTCTCACACAAACTGGTTTCTACGACTGCAAGTGTTTTCTTTGTAGTAGAATACGAGAAAGAAGAAGATAGACTTCGAATGCAGAGAAGAAAACAGAGAACTGTGTAGAACTTAGGGAAAATATGCAAGCAGACTTTTAAACTTCATTCTCCTTTCTTTCAATCTAAGTCTGTGTTTTTAATCCACCACCTTATACAAATAAGTCCTATGCAGGGAGGTTTCCCGAGCCTACCTCATTTTAAGCTTGAATTTTGACAAAAATCTTGGGTTTTCCTTCTGCTAGCTGTTCTCTGCCGTTCTTGTAGAAATCTTCCTATAGAAATTTTCCGGCTCCTATAGAATGTAGTAGGGCTCCTATAGAGACTGATAGGCAGGATGGTTTCAAAAAAACTGGCAGAAAACTAGCAGAGGACAATTGGTTTGCTCCTCTGAAGGTAGTAGATAAACACTACAGTCGAGCGCTTCGTAACATGCAAATGAACCAAAAAGGGTGGTGGAGGCTTGGAGTGCACTGTACTTAACTATTGGCGTAATCCGCAGTGAGGAGATGGGGTGGTTAGATGGGTACATTATCCCCATCCTGACCCTTGGTCTGATAGCAGTGTCATTATGGTTCCTCATGCCACTTGACTGCCATCACCTCCCTAACTCCCGTTATCCACCGCCACCACTACTAGTTTCAAATGCCTTCTTCCTGAGTTGACATGCCGCATGTGCTGATTATGTATCTAATCAGCAGTTTGAATTTGGATGTGGCTCAACTGAATTCCACGAAGGTGTGTCAATTGAATGAGGGTGGCTAGTTAGCTGGCCACTGATTCCACATAATTGACCATTCCCACAATTCATGCAGTTTTGGAATATTATTCATGCAATCGAGGAATAGGGTTAGGCACTTACCTACTCAGTCACTATTGTTTTATGCATATTTCAGATTTTGGCACTTCATCTCCTCATTGTTGTTGCTTCTCGTGCTCTGCATGCTTCGACTTGGCTTGTTTTGATGATCTCTCATTCAAACATCACTCCTTGCATGTTTCATACGTCCTGTTGCGCTGACCCTGTCTCTGGAGTACGAGTTTCAAAGGGATCAGCTGCTACAGGAATCCTGTAGGATTTCCTATAGTTGCTTCCCCTTATGAAATTCAAGCTAATATTTGAGTAGGGATAAAACTGCTAGAGAAGGTCTCGACTGAAAAGAAATCATAGCTAGAAGGTATCAGGTAGGAATGAGTAAAAATGCCGCAGCCTGTATTTGTCATCACTTTTTTTCTTTTGCGAAATGAAAGAAACATAATTGTTGTATGTGGCTATGCAGGAACATAGAAAAACGAGTGGAAGTGTAGGTGTAGAGAGATGGAATGGAAAAATATGAATATGGATGGTGGTAAAGAGGTTTGTCGGGCTGCTAGACCAATTTCCAACCCTCGGGTTCTATTTTAAAATGGATTTTGGCCTTCCTGTAATTTTTGCAAGATTGTCCTGTAGAAAACACAGAGTTTCTTGTAGGGTGCAAAATTTTAGAACAAATGAGACCAAAACTTGGGAAAGGATAACAATGATGGGGTGATGGACTGTGAAGGGTGCATGCAGCTTGGCCATGTCCTTTCCTCTGGTGTGACCCTTCTGCAACCTGTAATTTATTCAAAAGAAGTTAGGTTTTTCTTTTTTCTTTTTTTCTTCCTTTTTTTTTATTTGTTTGTTTGTTTGTTTGAGATATCTAGGGTGCCTCCAAGAGGTTTTCACCCTCACTGTCTACCCTGGGTGCCACTATGTGGTTTTCACACAGGGATCTTTTATTCCATTTTCTTCTTTTCTCTTATTTTTTTTTCAAGGTGTGGGTGGAGTGGAGACAGGGACCTGCTCCACTACCAACAATGATTTACCCAGAGTCTCAATGAACTCCTACTTGGAAAGGAGCTTCCTGTAGATCTTCAATCGATGCCCATTTATGAGCATGGGGATGGCTTCTTCATCAATGGTCAGGATAAGAACTGAACCATTGTCATTGAATTTTTCTACTGTATATGGTCCCAGCCATCTTGTCCTCAGCTTTCCCTTCAAATCTTTGTATCTCAAATAATATAGCAGCACCCAATCTTTCAGCTGAAACTGTTTCTCTTTGAGGTGTCAATCATGCCATATTTTTATTTGAAGTTGGACTACCTCTGAGTGGACTAGGGCCTGCATTCCTTGTTCATCCAATCCATCTAGCTAAAGTAGTCTTTCCTTTTGTGCATGGCTAAGATCTATGTCCAGCTGAGCTGCCATCCTTAAGGTGTTATATTCAAATTCTATGGATAGCAAAGCCTTATTCCCATAGACCAGCTGATAGGGTGTGAAACTAGTGGTGGTTTTCCAAGTAGTGTTATAGGTCCAGGTGGCCTCAACCAATCAGTCTACTCAATCTTTTCTACTGTTTTTCACAACCTTAGCCAAAATCCCTTCTAAAGATCTGTTAGTAACTTCCACCTGTCCATTTTCTTGTGGGTAATAATGGGTGGAAGTTTGGTGCTTAATCTTATGGTGTCTGAGCAGGTCTTCAACTAAATTGTAGGTAAACTAACTCCCTTGATCTGTAACTAACTCTCTTAGGTAGCCAAACTTGTAGAAGATATTTTCCTTTGAAAACTTAGCTACTTTTTCTTCGGTTGCTTCTTTGATTGCCTTCGTTTCTACCCACATTATCAGGTAGTCCGTGCACACAATGATGTAAGACTTCTGTTTGGAAGGAGGGTTGATAGGACCAATAAAGTCCATACCCCACTTCTCAAATGGCTCAAAAGTCGCTTGAGGTTGCAAGGGCATCTCATACCTTGGAGTCGGTTTCCCCATCCTTTGACATTGGTCACATTGGCTGATGTATCTCCTGACATCTTGATGAAGAGTGGGCCAATAGTAACTTGCCTTCAAAATCTTGAAAGCAGTCCTCTTTGCTGCAAAGTGGCCCCCACAAGGTCCATCATGACAGGTTAAGAGGATGTCAAAGACTTCCTCTTCCCTAACACATCACCTCAAAATTTGATCTAGGCCAAGTTTGAATAGGTTGCCCCCAATCCAAGTGAATGGGGCACTTTTCCTCATGATCTTGCTCTTCTCTTTTGAGGACAGGTGTGGCAGAAACTGTGTTGAAACCAAGTAATTTGCTATATCAGCAAGCCATGCAGAGAGTATTGAAATAGAAAATAAGTGTTCATCTAACTTTTGATCATCCACCATTCCTTCTTCACCTATAGGCAGATCTAGTCTAGACAGAAAGTCAGCAACAACATTTTCCTTACCTGGCTTATCAACAATAGTCAAATCAAACTGCAGCAACAAAAGTAACCATCTAATGATACGAGCATTTACATCTAGTTTATTCATCAAATACCTAATTGTAGCATGATCAGTCTGTACAAATGTTTGATAACCAATGATGTAGTGTCTAAACTTGTTTAGGGAATGGACTATAGCTAGGAGCTCCTTTTTAGTTACAATGTAGTTTAATTCTGCCTTAGACAGGTTTTTACTAAAAAAATATATGGCATAAGGCAGCTTCTCTTCAACTTTCCCTAAGGCTACTCCTATTGCTTTGTTCGAGGCATCTGTGTGAATGTGGAAAGGTAGTGCCCAATTTGGACTTCTCAAGATTCGGGCAATTACCAGTTTACCTTTGAAGGCATCTAGAGCCTCCTGACAATTGTCAGTCCATATAAACTCAACATATTTCCCCAAAAGACCAAACAATGGAGAGGTTAGCTTGCTAAAATCCTTAATGAATCTTCTATAATACCCGGCTAAGCCTAGAAAACTCCAAACATCTCTTACCTTTTGAGGAGGTGGGACCCTTTGGATAATAGCAATCTTGTTGGGATCCACCTGTAATCCTTGCTGAGAAATTGTATGACCTAACACAGTCCCTTCATTCATCAGGAATTCACATTTTTTAGGACTGAGGGACAAGTTCATTTCAATACACTTGGCTAAAACTTTTCCCAGGTTAGTCAAAGCTTCATGGAAGTTAGAACCATAAGGGTTAAAGTCATCCATATAGATCTCCACTGAATCATGAACCAGTTCAACAAATATGCTTAGTACTACTCTGTGGAAAGTGGCGGGACGATTGTACTACCTAAAAGGAAGGACCCGATATGCAAAAGTACCCCATTAAATTGGTCTTATCTTGGTCTTCCGGGCTGATTTGGATCTGGTTGTACCCACTAAACCCATCTAAGAAAGAGAAGAAATTCTTTCCTGCCAAGCCATCTAACACTTGATCTGTGAAAGGCAAAGGGAAATGGTCCTTCTTGGTGGCCTTGTTCAGTTCCCGATAATCTACACAGATTCTCCACTTCTCGTTTTTCTTTGGCACTAGCACCAAAGGAGAAAGCCATTCGCTGTCAGAGATGGGGTAGATGAATCCTGCATCCAACAACTTTTGCAGTTCTTCTTTAACAATGTCCTTAAGGGTTGGATCCATCCTCCTTTGAGGCTACCTAACTGGCTTACAATCTTCCTTAATGTAAATGTGATGAGTATAGACATAAGGGTGGACTCCCTTCATCTCCTTATAACTCCAAGCAAAAGCATCTGAGTGATTCTTCAATAAGTGACACAGTTCTTTCTCCTGAGAGGTCGACATGGATGAGTTGATCTTCAAAAATTCTTTTGGACCAAATTCCATGTTCTTAACCCAGTGAGAGGTTGGATCAGCTACACAGAGATCAACTAGAGGATTAGCTTGGGTTTCTTCCACCAGCTCTTCTAAGGGAAACACATTGGGGGGTGCATTTTCGATCAAGTTTCCAATAAGATCATCCTCGGTTTGTGAACCCCCATGGTAGTTTCTATTGTACACAATAGTGTGGAGTAGACTTCATCCTCATCTTCTTCCTCCATCCAGAGGGCTAAATCATGTTCCAGGAGAGGTTGGGTAGGAGGATAGAGGACTAGCTGCTTGGACATATGTGCATTCTTCATTGTCATGTTCCCAGCTCGACAGCTGATGTAAGCATCTATAGCAGCCAACCAAGCTCTTCCCAAGATGAGAGGATACCCAGTGAGCTTTGCCTTTGGTTGGAGAACCAAGAAATCAACGGGGTACTCCTAGGAATCAATAGAGACCATGAAATCTTCCACAATCCCCTCGGGGGTCACGGTGGAGTAGTCTACTACTGCAGTACTATCGATTTCTTTCTTAGGGAACCCTGAAGGTTGAGCTTCAACATAGTGTCCCTGGTCATCACATTAATGGCAACCCCTAGATCAATCAAGGTATGGGGGATTATGGTGCCATTTATGTTGACATCGACTACTGGACTCCCAGGGTCTAGATATTTCAGACACATTACCCACCCCGATATCAGATCAGACATTTGTCTTATGACATTGATAGTTGGGGCATCTCTACTTCACCTGCCTAGGTGTTTGAAGCACTTCTCCTTGATCATCTTATTGTATATAGGCACATCCTTTATGGCTTGGAGAAGGGGTATTTTTACACATAATTGTTTCAGTTCTCCGAGAAGTTCAGTTTCTTCTGGGGTCACTTGTGTGGTTCCAATTAGCCTCTAAAGAAAGGGTGGAATGGATTTTGGTTCACTTTCCTATTTCTCTTCTTCATCCTCCTTAGGAGGAGCTTGGTTGTCTAGGAGGGCCTTCCCAGATCGTAGGTTGATCTCCTAAATCTCCACAGCATAGGTAGGGCATGTTGTTTCTCCAGTATGTACCTATTGGGCTTGTATTTTATTGGGGTTTGAGTTCTGCTGAGTAGGTATTTTGGGTTGCCTTGGAGGAGTAGGAGCTAACAGTTGTGGTTGAGCAGGTGGTGTAGGCAAAAGAGCGGGAGCAGAGTTGTATTGCGGTCTCCACCCCTGATGAGGTGCATTCCACTAAGGTTGTGGCTAAACGTGAGAATGAAATGAATGAGCAGCACGTTGAGTATGGTATTGATATGGATACGACCAAGGAAGGGGTGTGGACCAGGGAGGATGAGCAGGGGGACCCCAAGAAGGTATGTGAATGGATTCATTGGGGTTGTAATAAATCTGGGATGTCCCTTGCATTCCCTGCTAGGAAGGTCTAGGTCCATGTGGCCTCCTTTGGTTCATGAAGTAGAGTGGTTTAGTGGCTCCTTCAGCCCCTTGGTACATGGCTTTAAATCTGGGTAAGGACAGACACTGATTGGTAGGATGGTCTTCTTCATAGAGAAAACACACTTTTATGGAGTGTAATGGACATTTGTTCCTAGGATGCTTTTTAGTGCATCTGGGACAAAAGATGGCCAAAGCCCTCTTAGCTACCTCTTGCTTCTTTTGGATTCGAAAGGTATCCATTTGCATGGCAATGGTCTGTCTCATCTCGCTTTTGAAATCTTCCATCTAATTTGTAAATTCAATTTTAAGGAATGAACTAGATAAGGGGGTACTGGCTAAAAGTTGACTTCGCCTACCTCTTTTTCTTGTTGCCCTAGAATTGTTTCTAAACACAGTCTTTACGTCATCATAAGGTAGCTTGTAGATGTCTCCCCCAGCCAGCAAATGGAGGATATTAGAAGGTCTTCAGGGACTCCTCTGAGTAGAACGAACTTCAGAGATTGGGGGTCGAGTGTGCACCTAGCCCTTTTATAACTCAATTGAAACCTCTCTTCATAGTCTTCTAAAGATTCATCACTTCCCATGGTCATTCAAAAGATTTCTTCCTTTGTTTTCTTTGACCTATAGTAGTCATGGCATTTGTTGTTAAAGGCTTGTTGCATCTGAGCCAAGTTGTGATACTATTTCCAAGTAACCCCATGAACCAACGTAGTGCTGCATCCTTCAGGGTAGAGGGAAAGAGTTTCAACTTTTGCTCATCTTCTGCATAGTCATAGGTTCAACAAAGGACAAAATAATCAAACAGGAAGGTATTGGGGTCTTCAGTAGTTAATCCATGGAAGTGAGGTAAGGCTGAGGGACTTATGTTTTACATCTTTGTGTCCCCATTGGTCTCTTGCATGGGAAAGGTGCCTTTTGTTCTCTCCCCATTTCCTCTACTGTTTGTGTTTTCAACCATGGTCTCAACAAGAATGTTTTCTTGATCTTCTTCTGTTATGGGATCTTCATATATCTCTAGAGGTTCACCTATAGGTTCTTCTAAATCACTGCCACCAAAGAAGAGAGAAGGGTGAATTAGTGATGTGTTGGGGGTGTTGGGTAGGAATTTTCCTGAATTGTCTCTATTCCTACGAGGCATGAAAGAGAATCTCTTTTTTGAATTTTTGTGTTTCTTTTTCTGCTTGTACCTACAAAAACTTGAAATACCTTGAACAACAAATTGCAGCTAACTAAAATAAACCTTGCTGAAATGAAAATTGCATAATTGAAATGAGAGCAGCGGATATCTAATCTACTTTGCTGAAATGAAATTGTAGAATTGAAAGGAAAAAGGAAACGATTAATTTACACTTGTTGAAATGAAATTGCAGAATTGAAATGAAAGCAGGAAAGGTCTAATCTATGTTTGCTGAAATGAAATTGCAGAATTGAAATGAAAATAGGAAATGTCTAATCTACACTTGCTAAAATGAAATTGTAGAATTGAAATGAAAGCAAGAAATGTCTAATCTACTTTTGCAGAAATGAAATTGCAGAATGGAAATGAAACAACTACTCTACTGTTGCTGAAATAAACTACTTTAGCATAATGTTGCAGTAGAAAATAGAAGAAAAACAGTAATCACAAATACTCTGACGCTTCCCCGGCAATGGTGCCAAAAAGAGTGGTGAGCTCTAGTATTGTAGCAATAATTTTGCAACTCCTAGAGCTCCCTTCCTTACTTTTATCAACCCGGTAGTTCATAACAAACCTGGAAGCGACGGTGCTGTATGCACAAGTACTAGCTCTTATTGCAGGCTGTCACTCGATCAGCTCGCACAAGTTCGTTAGGAGCTCAAGCCAACTTCTATGAGTTCTCAGAAGAAGCTTTAATTGTGATGGAAGAAAGCTAACTCAAAAGAGGCTATTCTACATGTAGAAAGAGGATGGAAGATGAAAGGAAACACAAAGCCTAGCAAACCCTAGTTTTACCCACTAGCCCTACTTTTGCTAGAAAAAGAGTTGAAACTACTGAAATGGATGCCATGGACTAATGTCATAGTAAAATGAATGTACCTAAGCTACGTTTGAAGGAAAATGTGGAAGAACCATCTTTTTGTACTTTTGAGCAATTTTTTACAGAATTATTATGTTCGTGTTTTAAGTATTTGTAATTGTGCAGAGGTTTGGTGGCGAAGGGAGATGGAGTTGGCTTTTGCAGATGATGAGGAAGGTGTGGAGGGGTCCTAAGAAGTCCCTAGAACCCTTATCAATATTTCCATTGTGATCAGATTTCGAAAAATTGCCTGCATGAACTTCTATAGGAAGGTTGCAGGCGATCTACAGGAAGTTCTACAAGAAGAGGCCGAAAGTGAATTTTGAAGGTTTGGAGGAGGAAAAATGGTGGGAAAAAGGAAATGAAGGTTGGATGAGGGTGTTAGAGGGTCTATGACTCTTTCAATGAAGATCACACAGGAAGGAGATGGTTGGATTGATTCAAAGGATAAGAAAGCAATTTTGCACAAGAATGTAGAAATTAAGGCAGTTTGGGAAAGTATGGTGAATGAGTGGAGAAAACCTTGAGAGATGGACTAGATCATGTTGGGTGATGAAAGGATGATAAGATGGAATAGTATTTGAGTGAGCTCCACACCTGCTTCTGAAAACTAATTCAAAGAAAACTAAAAAAAACAAAGTTTTACCTATTTTGACCAAATTCTGACCTAAAAAGCATAAAAGTGTTGAACATAATTTTATGGACAGGAAGTTATGCAAGAAAGCTATGGAAACTGAACGAGGAAAAATCTAAGCATGTAAATACAACTGATATCAACCTCTCCAACTTGAAATCACACACTAGCAATTGCATTGGAAAGCAAAAACAGTGTTTTGGTGGCAGCAAGAGTGCCTTGGTCTCAATTCATGGTCACAAGGAGGGAGAAAGGAGATCAAAGCCTACTTGGTAGCCTTTTTGTGGATCTTTTTCTATTATTGTAGCAAACTAACTAATCATCCTGAGGCAAGAACATCTATTCTAATCATCAAAAACAACCAAAGTAACAAAGCAAGATTTAATGTAAACAACAGAAATTATTTCATGAATGCAAGAAAATAACATATAAATACACAAAGGAGGTGTTGGGCACTTGGGTTGGGCCCAACCCTAAGAGCTCTAGCCCCCTCAGTAATATCAAAACTAGTTCAAGGCTGGACTCATCTTTATTAATAAAAAATAATAATAATTACATCACAAAACTGTCTACAAAATGAGCTCGAAAATGAGCTGAATACAACTGCTACACTAAAGTGCGAAAATAGTCTATCTAAGGGCTAACTTGCTGAGGCCTGAGGACTTATTATTTATACAAGTGAGGACTCCCAACAATCCTCCTAAACTTTAGGAACTCAGCTGCCCCTTGAAATAATCATTTTTGGTTGTTGTACTCCAAGCTCTTGATGGAGAACTCAAAGAAGGGGTTATTTAATGGAGGAGACACCCCTCCTATAAGTCCTCAGACCCGTTTCTTTGAATTTGGCTACCAATCTGCTCATAAATGCCCGGTCTTGGTCCAAAAATGTCCAAAAATCTGCAATAAACACTCATTAGACTTCGTGGTAAACTGATTATCACCATTCACTCAATTGACATAAATATATTAAAAAAACATGCACAAAAATATGGAGAATGGTGGATTAAATGGAAACAATAGGCAAAATGATCCCATATAGTTACCCATTTCTGGGGCTCATCATCTTCCTCTTGCCCTTGTCACACACTGGTATGTTCACCTCTACTGTTACTATTGATTTTGGTGCTCTCTGGGATGTTGCTTCACATTGCTTCACTAACCATTCCACAACGAAGCTAACCTATTGATTGGGTCTAGAGAAACTCTAGCAATATCTCCATGGGTCCTCCCCACCCAATGAAATGCTTTGTGGATCTAGTTTAACTGTACTCTGGTGTACTGATCTTTCATAAGACAATGTGGGTCATACAAATTGTAGCTTCAGAGGTCAAATGCATACTTCTTCATCTTCTCTGCTTCGACATCTACATGCTTGAAAATCTAGATCTCATATAAACGAATGCAGAGCGGAAGAGCGGGTGAAGGTGCCTTCTTCTTCCGGTGCAACCTAGCTATCAATCTTGTTCAGATGTGATATGCTACTTCCTGCATGATGAGAAAATCCAAGGAAAACTTCAGTAGAACATGCAGACGCTTCTCCGCACTGTACATCCGCATGAAGGTGTCAGAGGGTGAGGCATACCAATAAGCTATTTCTATCAGTGCCTCCATTGCTGCCATGGACATGCAAGGTGGATCTTGTTCAAATATCATCTTGTAAAATAGGGCGACAAAATGATCAGACAACCGTGTGATAACTCCTTTGAATTTGCATTCGGACAACATCTTACAATAAGTGTTTACAGCGATCTCTGTCGGTAACCATGCCACTTCAAGCCCAAAAACTTATGTCGGGCACAGATTGCATCGAAGATATAGGTGGACATGTAGATTTCTCCTTGCATACCTTTAGACAGTTGTCAAGTCCTTGTTACCTGTTCCTTCAACTGATGATCCAACATGCCAGACCAATTGCATGGTTTTCCCTCTCTAGCCAATTGGTCCAGCGCAATCACCCAAATTTGTGGGAAGGTTTCCATGCTTTCTTGGCCATACATTTGAAATGGAAATATGACCAATTATTGATACACCTTCCGTAGTATCTTTGTCTTGTAAATCTGGTTGGGTCTCATCTTGAATCTAGCCAACTCCTTTACCCTGTTCTTAAGAATGTCCCTAGATTTGGCATTGTTGTTGGGTAAGATGAAGGGAGTCTCCATGACAGTTACAAGCTCCAACATCTAATACATCTCATTATAATCATGTGCCCTAAAGTTTTCAATCTTCATCCCGCTGACACTGCTCAAGGTCATCGTCTCAGGGTTAGTGTGCTTGACAATCCAGTGTATCATATCCGTGCCTAGGAACACAGGGTATCTACATGAAATACAATACAATCCGGACTTGTGATTGTGCACGTATACCTATTGGTCTTTGAGGTCTTCCACAAATGTGCCTGTAAATGCGTCATTGACCTCTTTCCATTTGATCTTGATGTCATTGTCTAGAATCAGTTTGGTATCTTCATATATTTGTAGATATGCAGACACTCACTCAACCGCTCCTCTAGTTGCACTTCCATCATTGTCCTTTGATTCTACTCTCTTAGAGGCCATTGATCCTCAACTATAAAGAGGCAGACGAACACCTATTATATCTGGAGAAAAAGTGCATGCATGGCAAGAAATCTATCAGAAAAAACAAAACAAAATTCGGGAACAACATGACACATGCCTTGGGAAAGACTAGAAAGGATTGCACAATTTCTTTTGCCAAGATGGCTGATTGGGTACCAGAACTGTAAAAATGGTAGTTTGGGCTATCTCGGAGGCATGATGGCTACTAGAATTGCGTAATGCATAATCCAAGCTAATTATTGACTACTGGAATTGTGCAATTCACAATTTCAGTTGGCAATGGCTGCAGGTTCAGTGACTACATTGCACAATTTTATGGGCCAACAGTCACTGTCCCTTAGAATTGTAGAAAGCAAGCCTGAAGTACAGTTACTGGGCAGAAATGTGCATTTCTTAAGGGGAAGATAGAGCTTGCCCTCTTAGGATTACGCAGTGTTTTCTTGGTGAGGCAGAGTTTAGGCCAAGACTACCCAGACCCGTTGATGGGCAATTGAAAGCAAATGTGAAAGTGAATGCACGGCGATACAGAGTGTAAGAAGAATAAAATGATCATGCATGCAAACAATGAATCAAAGATTAAAAAACTGGAACAACATGCATGTGGGTGAAGCGATTCGTTGAATAGGCAACCATTCGTGTAAAATAGTTTCATGCATGCAAAAACAGTGAGGTAGTATTGAAAACTGAAACGGTGCTAGTACAAGCCAGTATGCATGTAAAAAACAACAAGAATTCAAAGAAATCAAGAAAATGACACTCACACATGTGAAAACACAAAAAGCAACATAAATGTTGTAAAAGACAAGTTGAGACCACTTACCTACGAATAGCTGAGCTGGATGTGTCAAAGAGTCCTGGATGTGTTGTGGGATGTCAGAGCTCCAAGATTGATGTGAAGAAATGAGCTCTAAAACATCGAATAAATAATTTTGAAGCTCATGATGTGCATGCCAGAAATCTAGGAAAAGGTTACACTTGGATGAAAGATTTTATAATGATCTTTGCATGTAACCTCCAACTGCTTAAAATAGCTCCCTAAAATTGAGGGATGCTTTTGCATGTTGCATTTTCTATTCCAGGAAAAAGCAACCCATGCATGCAAGTCAAATTTGCTTGGTCATGGGTGGAACTGGTCAAACCAACTGCACATGCAAGAGCCTGCTCAGCTACTGGGAGAAAATGCGCATTTATAGAAGGGAGCTGGGCTAACTGCCTAGGAGATTTGCACAATTTCTAGGCAGAGAAATTGACTGCTGCCTAGGATTACACAATTCCTAGGATGAGCAGCCCTGCTAGGAGGAATTGCACGTTGGAAATAATACTGAGAGGGGGGGTGAAAAAATATTTACAAATCAATAACTTTTTCATTTCCATAATCATATTTATATACACTACTTTAGTGAAGGGAACTCATGTGTGCATGCAACTATTCCTACGGTAACCAGCATATATCCAACGAACTTATGATTCAATTAATTCATCATATGTTGATCTTTAACCAGTGCATCAATAATTTATTAAGCATTAAATAGTAACCATGTGCAGTAATAATAGAATAAACCATCACACATAAGAAAAACACATGAACACCAAGATTTAAGGTGGAAACCCAATGTGGGTGAAAACAACCTACTGTTGTCATCTCTATCTTATTTTAATAATAAGAAAATATGTTTACAATCTTGTACTGGTGCAGACTCATACCAATACGCAAGAACCCACCTATAAAAGGCTACAACCTTCTCTTGTTCTGTAGCTTCTACTGGAAGGAAGCTACAACACCCTAGTTCTTGTACTAGCCAATATGTTTGCTAGTATGTAGACTCCAACCTACAGAAGCCTACATCCTTCACTTTTTCTCCAGTTGTTACTGCAAGGGAGCTCCAACCCCGTAATCAAATCACCATACACTACTAGGAGGAAGCTTCAATTTCCTCATTGAAGGCTCCAACACTCAGTATCCTCTAGGGACCATGTTTCAAATATTTTCACACTAGATACTCCTGTTACAGAATACTACAATATGAAGGCCATGTTTCATCAAATTTTCACACTGGACCCATTAGTAACATTGAAGCTCAAAATCAGTCACCACTGCAATACAACCATCAAAACCAATCATTGAAACTCGATCATTAATCTCTCACATAACTGAAACCAATCATCAATATCTAAATCAATCATAATTGAATCAATCACTGAAACCTCTGACGTACTGAATCAAACAATCACTGAACCTCTAACACAACTGAATCAACCATTCATTCAAACTTAATCAAATTCAACTAAAAAACTGGAACAGATAGATCATTGTAACTAGTACATAGATATGAACCTAAATCACTACATCAAAAACCAGAACTAACTGTAACTTCACAAGGCATGTGTCAGAATGTATACGCTCCTTCAATTAATCCAACCTGAGTGTATACACTACATTCTTTAGCCCAACTTGTGTATACCTCTAACTATACTTAATCATAAAACCTCTGAACCACAAACCATACCAATCAGTGACATTCTAAAGACCTGCTTCCATATTACAAAGCTCTAAACAAATAGCAACAAGGATCACCCTTCTTTCTCAATCAATAAATCATTCAGACTCAATTTCCTTATACATTTAGTTCTACTTTCATATCTAAGAAGACATCATTGACAATGAGCAGTAAAACAGCAGTACTAATCAAATAGATCAGTCATCTCTGATAAACATACTTTTATTTTACATACACTACTTGGAATATTCGAACTGATGTGTATACGCAACTTCACCAAAGCGAACCAGTGTATAGATCTGCAAATACTTACTTATAACTTCACAACCATTCCAAACTTCAGGCATACCCAGATCATGACATTATAAAGGATAAAACATGTGTTAGCATTCAAATCTAGCCTATCCATTATCAGGTCACATAAGATAAGTCATTATGATCTTGATCCATTATTATATTTCATCCATGATCAAACACTCAAGTGCATACTTAGTTTATATCAAAACATCAGAAACCCATATCATGATTTTGATATAACACTTCATCAGATATTCATTCCTATACTCTTAGCCTTTTGATATTCTCCTCCTTATATAGTTTTGGCCTTTCTGAATACCTCGAACCAAAACGACTTTAGACCAATACCTTAGACCAAATACCTTGGACCAAATACCTCGGACCAAAACCTCGGACCAAAACCTCAAACCAATACCTAGGACCAAAAGCTTGATTTTCCATCCCATATGCGCTCTTACTTTTGTGAAAGTGTGTGCATACGTATAGGCTTCTTTTGTTCGATGAGCCCGCAGCTATACGCTAGTTGGATAAGGCGAACCAGTGTATACTTCTTAAACCATTCTCATTCTTCAATTTCTTGATTCTGATCTATATTCCTTTATTCCTTCACCCTATTGTTTTGTACCAATGCCTTGTTACCTCTAAATAGACCTGTTATATCATGATTTTCCATATTACTTCTATAATGATTCCTTTGAACTGCCTTGGATTTTTCCACATCTATAAACACAACTACCATGCATTCTGTCACATTTGATATCTCTCATGTAGATTCATCTAGTTACCATATACAAGTGATTTGTTCTTCTACAAGTGGGCTGCCATCAAGTACAACACATGCATCATAATGTGAACAATCTCCCCCTTTGGAATTGATGGAAATCATGTTGGTGTTGATTACTACAAGTTTTAGAAACTTTTAGAGATAACAATCAACCCAAAATACTCTCCCCCTTTGACATCAAGGGCAAAGGGCGGACCAAGAAACTCCCCCCCTTTGAGATCAAGGGCAAAGGGCTTACCAAAATGAACACTTCCATATCTAAATAGCTGAATATGAACATTGATCATGCTCCCCCTAGGCACATGTTGAATTATGTGATTAAACTCCCCCTTTGTACATGCTGATATGCACTAAACCGTCCATGCTCCCCCCTAAGCACATGCAAAGTCTGCAAAAATATTTTCCAAAAGAATATCATGACTCTATAACTCAATTATGTGAGTATGACCTTCCTATCACCAATGAGTCATACATACATCAATCTCCAAACCAAGTGGGGATATACCAAATTTGACTCATCTACCCAACCAAGTGGGGATACAAGACTAAAATATAACAATTATTACATCATCCTTCCCATGCATAGTGGGGGTACAAATTACATCATATGACCAAAAAGGACTCACTAAAAGACTATGATAGATAGAGACATATTATTACATCATGACTTTTACATTGAATCATATACATGACATCTATGAGAAAGACCAAAGATCTAAAGAAGACCATGATAGTCATCATCAACTATCATACACCATATATGATCTACACCATAAGCATCTGTCAGCAACACCTAGACAAGAAACTTGTATATGTTTGTCATTAGTTCCCAAGATATGAGAAGGTAAATATCATCAACCTATGACAAATTATGCTGCATATAGATATCAACTCATCCTCTTGATCTCATCAAGATCAACTTGATTTGTTTCCTTAGCAAAAAGGTCCTTATCATAACCTTCCATGAATCAATTAAGCATATGTCATATCTCCAAGCAGTAACATAGAATCATTCATGTCATATCATATGTATGTGAAAACACCATAGTCATCATCTATGATCATAACATCATCATCAAGAACTACATGACCTTTCCACAAGAACCCTCAATATATCAACCATGTATCATCACTAGGGAACATCCCACATCTGATAAGCATCAACCATTATAGTCAACATGTGTGAATATCAAATCTATCATCATAAAGTAAGAAGTCATTATCATTATGTGACTAAGCCATGTCTCCAAATATCCATGTCTTGAAATGGCTATGCCTTCAATTGACTTGCAATAACACCATTCTCTTGGTTAAACAATATTTATCAATATGCAACTTAAGTGATCATCCATGTATCTAGCATAATGTGTATCCATCAAAGAGATAGCAATATGTATCTAGCAAACCATGAGATCATAGTCATTTGTCAAGCTTTCTTGATGCCATCAACAACAAAAATCCTCAACCATGTGAGAGCCAAGAACTATAGGAATCCTACATCATAACTACACCATATGAACTTGTTGACATGGCTAATGTGCACTATGCCAACAAGGGGAACTAACCTGATCGCAAGCCCCAATTAGACCTGCTTTCGTTTGGATTGGCCAACTCCAACGGGTTTTAAGGGACCCCATAAACCACTTGAACATGTTAAAATATTGCTTCCAGGAGGAAGACTTCAATTAAATCAACAAAATGAAACAACTAACCTCTATGTATTAAATCCTATCTATACTACTTCTAACTACTCTAATATAGTCCTAGCTACTCTAATATATCCCACAAGAGCATGATACAGAGGTTTAAACATCATATATATGTTCAGCAGGAGTGTGATAAAGAAGGTTAAACATCATGCATAGATTCAAGTCCATATGAATCAATCACTGAATTCACAATTGGACAAGACTGTATTAGAGTTAAATTACAATCCAATCACTCATATAGGAATCCACATTCTTCTATGGAATTAAAACTGAACTAATGTTTAATTTAGTTTCAAATCAGAGACCATTCACAAGTTAACCATGAAACTGAATCACTTTCAATTTAATAAGACTAATAGTGAACTATAAGTCATCAATATGCATAAATAGAAATCACATTTACATTCATGCTAGTAACAACACTCTGATCCAAAACAATACAACAAGTCTAAAACTAAAGGCTCCTTCCCCCAAAAAGAGTCCTCCTCATTCACAATAAAGCAACACTGTTCTTCTCGAAAATCAAAAGCCCTTTTTTCCTCTTCAGAGGCAATATTTATGCAAAAGATCTTGACTCTAGGTCTACCCTGCCTCTTCATCTTCCCTAATTCTTTCGATATGTAGATCGAGTATACAAAGATAAAATCGTTAGCATACTGCTACCATGTAGGAATAATATCTGCTGAAGATATTAGTTTCATGAAGAAGTGAACAGATGCGGGGAAAAGGGGTGGCTATGTATTGCTTCCTCATGATGAAAACTGGGCTATCTTTGCTCTCAGATTGTAAAACCAATGCTTGGAGCTCTGACTTGGAATGCTTGAGACCAAACCTTCAAACCCAACGCTTCTGCACATATGGCTCTTCGAATCCACTTCTACGTATTTTGCTTCTCACCTATGGATATAGCCATCATTAGCTTCATGATTATGAACAATATAATAGAAATATTCATATAAAGCACAAGTGCTACCTTCTACACTGAAAACCCAAGCCCTTTGTTATTTCAGAAAATTTGCAAAACATAAGAAAACAAGGAAAACCCTGTCCTGTATCACTCAAACCAGACCCCAAATGTTATATATCGATGGTTATAAATATCAATGGGTCCAACATATCACATATTGCAATATGCATGAGCCTAGGGCTCCATCAATATGCAATATGCGATATGGCCCCATATCTGAAAACATATATATACACGTTAATACTGCTAGCAAGTCAGTAATATAGACTTTCGTTTGAAAACTAAGATTTCAATATTTTTGAGAAACAAAGGAATATATGGGGAAAACCATGTCCAACCATAATGCCAGAATTGAAATGTTATACACTCAAGTTCATAGAAATTGGCAAATCTGCCACCTCACTGCGCACACTGTGTATAAGGCCCATGCTTTGCCAATAAGAGATATGCGATGTGGCCTCGGACCTAATAATGTATATAATGCAGTTAATAATGTCATTGGGTCTAGGGGCCAATGGCGCGCCATATGCATATGCATAAACCTTGGACATAGGCTGATTGTGATGTGCGATGGGGCTTTCAGACTCTAAAATATATATCTATATATATATATGATAGGGTGGTGGGTCCGTTATTTCACCGCACGTAATATGTATAAGGCCCGGGGCTCCGTCGATAGGCGATATGCGATCGGTGCTGGACTTGACAATATATACAATGTGGTTCATAGGGCTGGTAGGTCGAAAGACCAGGGGTGCACTGTTTATACACATGGCTTTGGGGCTAGGCCAATAGCGATCTACAATGGGCTCCAGACCCAAAATGTACACATTTGAGTTAATAAAACTCATCGGATCCAGAAGCCATGAATGCCTTGTGTTATTTGCTATGGGCCCAAAAGGGTTTAAGCCTGTTTTGTGGAGTATTTTGGTTATGAGGAATTATGATAGAAGAAGGACGCGATGGAAGATTTCATGAGTTAAGCGCACCAACGATTATTATAAGGGTGAGGGTGATTGTTTGTGTGGGAATAAACATATCATGCATGTTTGTGAAGATTAAAAGGTCCTAATGGAGGGAGTGAATAAAGGGATAGGCTGTGTCAGGAATGAACATTGTAGTAGCGGTTTATTCAATGGCTTAGCCATTAAGCATGGAAAATCTGACTCGACAAAGAGTTAACATCCTTGTGATGAAATAGATCATTCCAACAAATGAAAAATCAAACTTCTAGGGGACCCATTCAAAAATTTGTTGTCAAAGCATGTTTTAATAGGGTGTGTTACATAGTAATTTGTCACTGTCTCCCTGTCAGTCTCCCTACTATGTCATGAAATCAAATCCATCATGCTCATGCTCTCTGAATTGGCCAAATGACCCTCTTTGCCAAAGTTTATTTCATCATCGCGACTGTTATTAAAATAACCGCGCTGACTGGCGGCTAATAGTGCAACTGGTGCACTGCTAGCGCGGAAGCACACGGGTTTTCCGCGCTGGTCGAATTTCATAGCCAGCACATCCTATGTTTGTATTAAGTTGCGCTGACATAGTCTCCTCCGTTATTGAGATGTGACGTCAGCACTCCAGTCCAGTTATACACCCGCGCTGATCCTGTTTGGGCAAGTTTGTTCTAACAGCCAGCCTTCCAGATGACTCTAGACCTGGTTGTTGGCCTTGTGAATGTCGCCCTCCCTTCTATGGCAGGTCTGTTCATCATATGAGCCACATTTCTTGGAGATAAGCTCATCCTCCCACCTTTCGTGGAGGCTCCTTCTCCTACTTAAACCTCTACCATTGCCATGAGTAGCTAGTTTTTTGGGGGAATAGTTTTGGATAGAGTGGAATTCATAGTGTTTTAGTGCTGCTCCTAATAGGTAGTTGGTGTGTTAAGTGTGGATTGCTAGAGAGCTTAAGGAAGGTTGTGAAGTCTTGTTGCCTTGTGTGAGAGAGAGAGTTATTTGTCTTGGGAGATCTACCTCCAAGGGTGAATGCTTATGAGACTTGTTGGCTAGACCCTCTTGAGAAGGACTCAGCGTCAGAACATTGGTTGTACCTTTCTCTATTTTTTGATTAATAAAAGATAGATGAATACTGTTATGGTTCCATTCTCATTTGTCCTATAATGGTTAATGTGAATTACATCCTTTTTGACTGATGTATAGTTGCTTTTACTAGATTTCACGCTTGTGTTTGTTCTCTCTTTGCATGTGCAGGTGTCCATCTACGAGGATAGTGGAGGATCGTGACCGACCAGAGCAAAGGAGCGAAAGCGGCATCTCTTTATCAAACTATAGCGCTGGAATCCAAGTAGATGTTCATTACCCACTTTTCAATTGCAACTAGGAACTTGCAGAGTAGCATTGATTGATTGTTGCTAGACCCATTCTGGGCTAGTAGGGATCGCCTCTATCCGTAGAGGGGATTTACCTCTCCAACACTTCCTCTTCCCTTACACATCTTCTCAAGATCTGATTTGGACCAAGTTTGAATAGATTTTCCCCAATCCAAGTGAAGGGGGCACTTTTCCTGATTATCTTTCTCTTCTCTCTAGAGGGCAGGTTTGTTCGAAACTACGCTGACACTAGATAGTTTGTTATATTAGTAAACCAAGGGGAGAGAACTGAAATAGAAAACAAATGCTCATCTGGGAACTGATCATCCACCATTCCATCTTCACATGTAGGTAGATTCATTCTAGACAAAAAGTCAACAACAACATTTTATTTACCAGAGTTATCAACAATAGTTAAATCAAACTGCTACAATAAAAGTAACCATTTGATGATTCTAGCATTTACATCTGGTTTGTTCATTAATATTTAATTGCAACATGATTAGTATGCACAAATGTCTGATAGCCTGTAATGTAATGCCTAAACTTGCTCAATGAATGCACAAAAGCCAGGAGTTCTTTTTTTGTCACAGTATAGTTTAGTTCAGCCTTTGATAGGTTTTTACTGGTAAAGTAGATGGCATAAGGAAATTTCTCTTCTACCTGTCCTAAGGTTGCTCCTATGGCTCTATGTGAGGCATCAACATGAATGTGAAATGGGAGGGCCCAGTTTGGGCCTCTAAGGATTGGTGCAGTGATTACCTTAGCCTTTAAAATGTCCAAGGCCTCTTGACAGTTCTTTGACCACATAAATTCAGAATCTTTGGCCAATAATCCAAACAAAGGAGAGGCTATCTTGCTAAAGTATTTTATGAATCTTCTGTAATATCTAGCTTGCCCTAAGAAAATCCTAACATCTCTCTGCTTTTGTGGAGGAGGGACCCTTTGAATGATTGCTACTTTGTTTGGGTCCACCAGCAGTCCTCGCTGAGATATTGAGTGACCTAGCACAGTCCCTTTAGTCATTAAGAATTCACATTTTTCTGGACTGAGGGACGGGTTCATCTTAATGCATTTATGTAATAATTTTCTTGAGTTAGTCAAGGCCTCTTGGAAATCACAACCATAAGGTGTAAAATCATCCATGTAGTTCTCCAAAACGTCATGAACTAATTTAGAAAAAATGCTTAGGACTTCTCTCTGGAAAGTGGTAGGAGCATTGCACAGGCCGAAAGAAGGACTCTATAGGCAAAAGTGCCCCATGGATAGGTGAAAGTGGTCTTATCTTGGTCTTCTGGGCAAATTTGGATTTGGTTGTACCCACTGAATCCATCTAGGAAAGAAAACTAATTCTTCCCTGCCAGGCCATCTAAAACTTGGTCAATGAAGGGTAAGGTAAAATGATCCTTCTTGGTGGCTTTGTCCAGCTCCCTATAATTGACACAAATCCTCCACTTCCCATTTTTCTTGGGCACTAACACTAAAGGAGAGACCCACTCACTGTCAGAGATAGGGTAAATGAACCCTGCATCTAACAGTTTCTGTAGTTCTTCTTTGACTATGTCTTTGAGGGATGGATTCATCCTCCTTTGTGGTTTCTTGACTGGCTTGCAACCTTCATTGATGTATATGTGGTGAGTACACACTGAGGGGTGTACTCCCTTCATTTCCTTGTAGTTCCAAGCAAAGGCTTCTAGGTTCTCCCTAAACAAGTTGCATAGTTGTTCCTCCTCTGAAGTAGAGAGAGATGGATTAATATTCAAGGTTTTCTCTGTCCCAAATTCTATGGTTTTGACTCGGATTTAGTTGGAATCTGCCAAGCATAAGTCACTTAGATGATTGTTCAGTGTTTCATTGACTTCTTCTTCTAGTGATAATGGACTAGGAGTTGGATTTTGGAGCAGGTGTTCAATTAAATCGTCCTCATCTTGCTGTCATCCTCCTATGATGGCTTCCAAAGTATAAAGTTTTGCAGAATAAAGCTCAAATTCTTCCTCCTCCTCCAACCATAAACGTAAGTCATGTTCTAGGGAGGGTTGAGCAGGAGGGTATATGACTAATTTTTTGGAATATGCCATTCTTGATGGTCATATTCCCAAATTTGCAGCTAATGTAGGCATCAGTCGTGGCCAACCATGGCCTTCCAAGGATGAGAGGGTAACTGGTAAGCTTAGCCTTGCGTTAGAGAACTAGGAAATCTGCTAGGTACTCCCAGAAATCTATGGAGACCATTACATCCTCCACAATTCCCTAAGGGGTGACTGTGGAATGGTCTACAAGTTGTAGCACTGTTGTGGTCTTCCTTAATGACCCTTCGAGGTTAAGCTTTAGCATGGTGTCCTTGGCCATCACATTAATGGTAGCCCCAAGATGAATCAAAGTGTATGGGAGAATGATGCCATTGATGTGGACATCGACTACAGGGCTTCCAGGACCTAAGTATTTTTGACATATTGCCTACTCCAATGTTAAATCAGATAACTTCCCAATGACATTAATGGTAGGGGCATCCCTTTTTCTTCTTCCTGGATGCTTAAAACACTTCTCCCTAATCATTTTATTGTAAATAGACACATCTTTGATTGCTTGTTGAAGGGGAATCTTTACACATAAGTTTTCCAATTCTCCCAGAAGTTCAGTTTCTTCTGCGGTAGGCTGGTGTGGTTGGGCTAATCTTTTAGGAAAGGGTGGATTTTCTTTAAGGTTGCTTTCTTCTCTTTTTTCCTCAACCTCCTTATGTGGAGAGGGAGGTTGGTTATTTGGGAGAATTCTCCTAGATCTAAGGTTGATCTCTTGGATTTCAACAGCATAAGCTGGGTATGATGTCTCTCCACCGTATGGTTATTGGGCCTGCCTATTATTTGGGTTTGGATTTGGTTGGGTAGGAATTTGGGGTTGCCTATGTGGAGCAGAGTGCAGGAGTTGCGGTTGGGTAGGTGATGGAGGCAATAGAATTGGAACATTGTTGAATTGGGGCCTCCACCCCTAGGGTGGGGTATTCCACTGATGTTGTGGCTAATTGTAAGGTTGAAATGACTGGTTGGGTGGCTGGGAATGATATTGAGATGCATAGGACCAAGGAGGGGGTGTAGACCGGGAAGGATGAGCAGGGGGTCCCAAAGAAGGTGTAGTTGTGGTTTGGTTGGGTCTGTAATATGCATGGGATGATCCTTGCATACCCTGCTAGAATGGTCTAAGCCCAGGAAGTCTCCTTTGGATAATGTAGCAAATTTGATCAATGACCCCTTCAGCTCCTTGGTATATAGCTTTGAGTCTAGGTAAGGAAGGGCACTTATCTATTGATTGGTTTTCTTCACAGACTGAGAAAATCTCAATACATTTTAATGGGCATTCATTCCTAGGATGCCTTCTGGTGCACCTAGGATAGAAGATGGCCTGGGCTCTCTTTGCCTCCTCTTGATTTCTTTTGATATTCATGGTATCCAATTGTAAGACAAGGGTTTGCAGCATCTCACTTTTGAAGTCCTCCAGCATATTCCCAATTTCACCCTTGATGGATGAGTTGGAGGACGATGTACTGGCCATAGGTTGATTACTTCTACCCTTGTTTATGGCTACCCTAGAATGGTTTCTAAAGACGGTCTTGATGTCCTCATAGGGTAGTTGGTAGATATCTCCTCTTGATAACATATGTAAGGTGTCTAGGATATCTTCCCTTACTCCTCTAAGTAGGACCAACTTCAGTGACTCAAGGTCAAGTGTGCACCTGGCCCTTTTGTAGCTAAGATGGAATCTTTCTTTGTAGTCTTCTAGGGATCCATCATGGCCTATGGTAATCTTGAAAATTTCATCTTTAGTGTCCTTTGACCTATAGTAGTCCCTATATTTGTTGTTAAAGGATTGTTGCATCTGAGCCCAAGTTGTTATGCTATCTCCAGCTAAACCCATGAACCAGCGCAATGTTTCATCCTTGAGGATAGATGGAAACAGTTTCAACTTTTTCTCATCATATGTGTAGTCATAGGTTTGGCAGACAACAACAAACTCAAATAGGAAAGTGTCAGGGTCCTCTGTGGTCAAGCCATGGAAATGAGGTAGGGCCGAGGGTCTTATGATCTTAATTTTAGCATCCCCATTGGTTTCCCTAATGGGGAAGGAACTCACAATTCTCCCTCTATCTCCTCTGTCATTTAAGTGTTCAGCCATTGGTTTAGTAGGAATAGGTTCTTCCTCTTCTTCTTCCCCTATAGGTTCTTCAAATATGTCAATTTGCTCAACCAAAGGGGCTTCCAATTCACCATCAGTGAAGAAGAAAGGAGGTGGACTATTGGATGAGGTGGAGGTGTTTGGCAAGAATTTTCCTGAAGTATCCCTAATCCTACGAGGCATGAAAGGAGATGTTTTTGGGTTTTTGTGAGATTTTTCTTGAAATCTGGGAAGTAATTGCAGAAAGGAAATTGCTGATTAAATGAAAGACAACTTAGCATAATGAAAGAAAGAAATAAACCAATGGAAGAAAGTTGGAAAACTAGAAAATAGAAGAAAACAATAGTTCACATCCTACTCTGACACCTCCTTGGCAACGACACCAAAAATGATGAGCCTAGGTATTGTAGCAAGAATGGTGCAACTCCCACGGCTACCAGCTTTACTTATCAACCTGGGGTTCATACAAACTTGGAGGTGACTGTGCTATATACACAAGTAAAAGTGAAGGTACTTCCTGCTGTCACTGCTCATCTGGCAAGAGACCCCAGGGGTTCCAAGCCAGACTTCTATAGGATCAGAAGAAGCTTTATTTTGATGGAAGGAGAGCAAACCTAGTCTAGGGGAGATCTATTCTACTACAGAAATGAAGAAAACAACATGCAAGCCTAACTCACACCAAACCCTAGACAACCGATTAAACAACTATACTGAGCACAATCAGAAATTAACACTAACCTACCGCTGCTATCTAGAAAGCATCAAACTAGACTAAGGGGTAAACAATGAAACTAATTTAAGTCTGTGTCTGAGCGAAAAAAAAAACAATCGGAGATCAAAACTGGTGGGATGAGGACACGAAGGAGCGACAGAACATGAGGACCATTAGATCAGGTAGGGGAAAGGCAAACAAACTGACGAGATTGGACAGTAGGAAGGTATGTAGGTAAATGGGTAGACATGGTGGCCTAACAAGATGGACAACTAGGATTAGATCGTGTGGGAAGTTGGCAGATGAACATTGGAGAACGCGGGCAGAAGAAAACATGCAAAAATGGTATCAGGTGAAGCGACAGTCATTAGATCTGACAAGGCAGATGAACGGTGGAGGTTGGAGCACGAAAAGAAAATGTGTGGAAACGAAAAGAGGGTTTGGAGGGCAGTAAGTGAAATATCGTGTGCCCTCAAAGCCGTAAATGGTTTTGGGGAATTTCACGTGACTAGCCTCCCCAGCTAACATGTATCATGAGGAAACTGCCCATATCACGTGCTCTCAGCCCGATACTGTTCAAACAAAAATCAACGCGATATGGCGCGAAGGTCGTCGGATCTTAGCAAATCATATCTACGACAGAGAGGTGAACGAGCAAGTTGGTGAGCGGGTGCGCGATAACCGTCAGAACTTGACAAGGCAGATCGATGGTGGGGATTTAAAAGGCAAAACGTCAAATGTGAAAAGTGGATTTGAGCGGTGATTGGATGATTTGGATTGTGAAAGGTGTTTGACAGTTAAAAACTGTTTAAACATGAATTATCAACTCCTTCGCAAGAATTTCAGGGTGAAAGAGAAATACATAGGAATGTGAGTGAGGCCTGAGACAAAATGAGAGCGAACAAGCTGATGACCAGTAAAGGGGCAGAGCATTATGAAATGACCTCGGTGATTGTATTAAATGACAAAACTCCATGAAAAATCAAAACCCTATGTTTTTGGGGTTGCTGCAGGGTTTCTTCCTCACACCATAGTCCAAGAGAGAGGAGGTGAAGCCGAGACACCTGTGAAGAACCTTGCGGACCGTTTTCTTTTCCAACCTACTACTTAGATGAAAGTATGAAGGGAACAAACTGAAACATAACTACTTTGTTCTACCCTACTGCAATGGACTACAACTATTCAAGCAAAGAAACAAGAAACAAGAAGTTGCTTAAGTCAATGAGCAAGAAACCAAAAATTTGTGCTGAACCACTGTAATGAAAATGCATCTATTTAACCAAATGAATAATTAAACCATGCATCTATACTAGTTCTGTAATGGAAATGAATTGCTTAAGTTAATGAACAAAAAGCATGAATCTATACTACTGTTGTAATGAGAATGCATTTGATTAAGCAAATGAACAAAAAGCAGGAAGCTATGCTAGAATACAATACAAGAAAGAGGAGCTTTGGCTGCTAGGGTTGGGCCCTAACCCAAGAGCTTCAACCCTTTGAGTTAACTTAGTTCTGGCTCAAATCAAAACTCATCTTCATTATCAAAAACTTTATTACATCAAAATTGTTACAAAGTAGACGTTTGAATCCTTGCTAATTGATTGACTGACTATCTAGCTCACTGGTAACTAACTGAATGGCTAAAAAAACTGAGGTCCTAAGTCTCTTTATTTATACATCTTAAGTCTCGACGACTTCCCTAAAAATTAGGGAGGTACAACTCCCAACTTAATGGTAACTTGTCCTTTCACTTTCACTAGCTCGACTACCTTCTAGTATGGAGGTTGCTTGTACTTCCACTTGCTTGGTTGTCTTTTAGTACTTCAGATTTGGTTGTTTGTACTTTCCACTAATGGAGGGATATTCAAATGGATGGGTGGTAAATGAGGAGGACTTACCTCCTATAATTCCTCTCCCTTGTCCCATTTGAGTTTTTACCAAGGTCTTTTACCATAGTTCCTTGCTTTTACCTTTTATCCCTGCATCTCCTTTGCTTTTATCCTTTATTCCTGCATTACGTGCACATTAGACCACAAAGCAAAATATCCAACTCTAACTCAACTCATAAGCAAAATATAATCAAAAGTATGCAATAAGTTGTGAAAATAACTGGTTTGACTAAGCTAGGAGGTGAATTAAGGCCAATTAAGGCCCATATAATTACTCAATGATAAGACTCATCATTCATTACCTGATGGTTTCCATATTTTGATCCCTCTACAAAAATCATCACCAAACTTCCAATTTGGGTTCGGTTTCTGAATTTTCTTGCCCATCAATGGCATCTCTCAATATTTTAACACATTGGTAATTTCTCAGGCCATTATCTTGCCACAGATATATCCCAAGGAAAGTATGGCTTGTACACCTTCGAAATAATTTGTGTGGAAATTAATATTAGTAAAGGGTTGTTGGATAGAATAAATATAAAAATTGGTGATTACCATTGGACCCAATCCCTAGATTATGAGAATACACGTTTTGGTGTCGTGTTTGTTTCCAAACGAGACATCTACAAAATTCTTGCCCTAGGAAAATTTCCAACAAGAAGTGGAACAACAGAATGTATAAATCAAAAAGTTGAAAACCTTGTGACTGACTCGCTATGGAGGGGGATCCTTCTTCTCCTTCTAATAAAGAGGATGAGAGCACCGATGATGATATGCTTTTGGGAGATCAGGATCAAACTGTTATTGGACATCAGCCTTATGAGGACTCTGCTCGAATCCCAGTTCACCCTGCAAACAAGGAATTGGTTATGAAAGATGTTTCTTCGGGTATGTTGAATCATGTTCATGAATCTACTTCTTCTAACTCTGACAAGGAAACACCTTCAACCCTCAACAATAACCTTCAAATTACGTTGGTTGATTCGCCTCCTGTAGGTTGGAACAAGGTTGTGAGGAAGAAAGGAAAGAAGAGTCGTTCCAAATACAAACCCCAAGTCAGGTGATGTTGTACAATCTATCTATTCCATGGTAGTTTCTTCTTTGCGTATGTGTCAAAGTACTTAGATGGACATTGTTGTATCTATGTAATCAATGTAAAACTTTTTGTATTAATAGAAATCCTTTTGTAGTGGATTACAGAAAAACAAAAACCTTCTTAATATCACAAAGATGATAAATTATTTTAACCTATAATATTTAGAAATTTCTTAATATCCTCCTCCTCCTCCTCCTCACAATAGCAACTTAAATAAATGAAAATGATTATATTAAATTAATTTTCAAAAATCATGTGATAGAAGTACTTGATTTTTTAAATTTTTTTCAAGGAAAGAAATCAGCCTCTCTCAACCTGACGGCTAGAATGAGGTTTCTTGTACTAAGACAACCCATAAGTATACTCAATTAAGAATTCACAAGGCTCAAAGCCAATATAACAATATTCAGAGGCATGAAACCATTACAACAACAAGCTATATAGTAGGTAGCTGCCACCTAGTTTAAATATAGCTAAATTAAAATAAAAGACTGAAGATTTGGCAAAATGGAAGCCTATATAAGTGCATGCAGAAACAAAAACCAAAACTAGAAAAAAAAAAAAAAAAGATAAAATTATACAAGTCAAGTTATGTAATTTGTAAATTCTACAGATTTTGATAACAAATTATTAATTATTTTCTCTTTATTAATATATTCCATTTTATGTTTTTTCTTTTAAATACAATTTTGATAATGAGTCACCATGTATTCGTGGATAACATCCAATGACGACTATTCTAGCAGCTAATGATAACTACTCAAGTGTTAGTTTATGATAGGTTTTCCCACTATGGAAAAAAAGGAGAAAATTTCACCTAAATCAATGTGGATTTGAAATTCGTATATCTTTAAACTAAAATTTAAAGATAGATAGTTTGTATAAGATTTTACATATTATAAGCTTGGATCAATTTACCTATTTAACAATGTACATTTTGTTTAGATTTCATACAAGCATTCTAATGATTTTTTTTAATTTCTTTTTTGGTCTCTTTAAAATTTCTAAAATGTAATTTACAAATGAAAAAAAAAAAACCTAATTTATACCCTGAACAAAAAAATTTATGATGCCAATATTGATTGTTGAAGATGGGCTTACATACTGTCAAATTTGAAGCAACACCATTATGGTAACTTTAATCAACAAATTTTACTCAAGTTTGAAACTACTAATCAATGAGAAGCTATTGAATAGAACCAAATTGGTTTCCAGATGCAGATTTAGGAAATGTTATGGAGTTCTTACACAGGGGAACTTTTTTGTTGGGAAAAGTTTGACAAAACATTTATATTTTAAGGGGAAGTAAAATCTAATTTCTTGCCCAACCTCTTAGTGATTAGGGTACAAAAATGTTGGGTACATGGAAGGATGTGAATTGGTGACATGACCATATTAAATAAAGAAATTAAGACCATAAAATATTTAGTAAAGACACTTAAATGAAAGCAAGGTGCATGGGGTAGGAAGGTAAGATGGGTAATGTCAAAATGCCAGTTGGATGGAGAGATTGAGTGGGAGATCTGACTGGATTGAATTACTTCTCCCTTTTGTGTTATTTTCATTTAAAACAATATAATTATGTCACACTTCCCAAAAGAAAAAATGCACCACATGGAAGTGAAAGTGATTGAGTTAAGTTGGAACCTGCAATCACAAATATTACACAAATATATCATCTTGGTATTCAACAAACATACCCTGCCTTCAAAACCTTTGGCAAAAGAATTGAATATTTGATGATAAGTCACAAAATTTAATAAATATTTGAGTTACTATGTAATCACTGCACACAACCAATCATATTGAAAATAAATAGATTTAAAAATTATTAAAAAATAATAATATTTATTTCTAATGTTAAATTTTGCAAAAAGATCCAATTTTTTTTAGTCAGATCAAAAGCTAAACACAATATATCCTACCTAAAACAAGGGAAATGTGAATGCTCACATAAACGAGGCTAATAAAACTGATTAAATTTTTTAAAAAGGAAAATCTATACACAATGTTAAGATATGTGGAAAATGAAGTATTTGACAAAACCAAAAATTTATCTTATAATAAAACCTTAACTTTATGTTGCAATTATGCTAAATTTGAATGAAATTTATACATTATATACAATTAACTATTTTATCTACTTATGTTTAATATTAAATATGATAAAATATTTAACTAATACACAATAAAGAAAACTCAATGAAATTATAGCTAATTTTTAGTAAATTATTAATAATAATCTATATAGATTTGTCCAAAAATAAATCTTTTATAAAACAAAAAATCAAATTATAATAATGAAGCCTTAACTTTATGTTGCAATGCTTAAATATAAATTAAATTTCTCTATTGTTTCACATAATTATTTTATACTCAATCTTATGTTATATATGATAAAGTATTTAAAATAAAAATTGAAGATCATACCTGATAAAAGTAACTCAATGGAATAATAGTAACCTTTATTTCTAACTACAACTAATAAAGTATATTTTATTTTTTAAGAGATTAGACGACAAAAATATATTTGTTGGTAGTGAACCAACAAAACACTGACATCAAGGAAGGTTATGTAATAAAAACGATAAAGAATATTCGTAATAATATATTTTTAAAAATCTAAAATATCTAATGTCATACATAATAGGAATTTTCATGTGCATTATTCATCACTTAAAATAAGTAAAAGTAGCTAGCCAAAGTAATTACTCAAGTAACAACATATATCATAATACATTAATTATAATTTATTATTAGGATAATGATAATAATATATGATAATTTATTATTAGTATAATGATAATTTAGTATTAGTAAATATATTGTGAGAAGTCTATATCGATATAATATTACATGGGGTTAGGGTAAATGAATTTAAACATTGTTTAAAACTAATAAATTTTAATTGATAATGTTAATTTTTGGATATGTTTCAAATATTTTTTTAGTGAAAGAGAGACTAATAGTTAGTCAATGCCAAATTGAACACAATATATCATGTCTACCGTATAAATAATAATTATGAAAATATTAAAACTCATTATATTACTAGTGAAGATTTGAACCTGGGTGTGAAAAATAACAATCATTTAGTCCGATCACCAAAAATAATCCAAATTAACTAAAATACCAATTTATAATGTAAATTTTTTCGACTTACTTTTTTAAAACAAAATATTATTATAATAAATATATTTTTAATAAAAAAATAAAAATATGAAAAAAAAAATACTTTTAATGTACTAAAGCTAAAACCTTCATTAAGTTATTCCACGAAGTTACGACATTGTCGTGTAATCATTTCATTAACTTAATTTAATTTTTTATTTTGAAATTATGTAGATAATGCGAGATTAGACAAGAAGACAAAGACTACGGATTTTTTTAATAATTTCGTTGACTTAAAAATTGTTTTTATTTGTGTAAATCAAGAGTTTGAGAAACCAAAAAGATAAGGTTCGAAAAAGTACACTTCGCCTTTAAACGTTATCATAAAGGCATGGTGTGTCTACCCCTATGGTGTGATATGTTGTTGTTTGGGGACCACTGACTTATCATAAAGGCATGGTGTGTCTACCCGTATGGTGTGATATGTTGTTGTTGGGGGAGAACAAAATGGTGTGATATGTTGTTGTTTGGGGGACCACTAGCTTATCCATATCTAATAAAGAATTAACAACTATGAACAATGAGTAGATATGATTAAAAGATAATTACAATATATGTCTTATCATTTATTCAAACATTAAAGCTAGATAATAAAACTTGGGAAATTTTTTAATGTTGATCACAATTTGTCTACTCAATTTTTAATTTTAATTTCAATTTATGTTAGATGTTCAATGTTAGAATTCTAGGTTGATGTTATCTAGTGAATGCCCATTGACTTGTGATACTCAAACACTGTAATCATTCATCAAGTTTAGATAATGATATCATTATGAAATACACGTAATGTTAGGTGTATAAGTAGTCTAGAGGAATCATAATAATAATGATGTAAGAGTAACTATAAAATAAAAAAGGAGATCATGCTTATTTTTCTAAGTCAAACATTTTTTTGATTATGTTATTGCCACTTGTCACTTATAGAGTTGTTGATCACTTTCCAAGGACAAGGCTACCTACAATGCACTCATACGTAGACATAGGTGCAGTAACAAATGGAAGTTATTATAAACCTTTTTTTTTGTGATCATCTCAACAACTATTGAGTGAGCATATCCTTAAGCCCAAATCCATTGCAATTATATACAAAAATACATTCCAAATAGAAAAGTAAAAAACATCTTACAATTTAGTAAATTTTAGATGATGTTTTATCAATTATTCTCTACACCCCCCTCTTATATAAGGGAATATTGAATAAAATATATATTGTATTACATTTTACCAAATAATCCCTTACATTGTCCTTATATATTTTTAAACACACACCAAAGTAATACGAAAATTTGATAAACTCGAGTAATGACATTTTGTTCACAAGATGTATATGTTAATACATAATTTTCCCACCCTTGGTTTTCATCTTCCAAGAGGTCACTTGGAATTTGTTGGGTTATGTTATATTCTTTCCACGACTAACCTATGTAGTGAACCGAGGGGTTAGAGGGGGGCAGAGCCCCCCCTTTGTTGCGCTGATTGTGCAACGGGGGGGAATTTTTTTTTTTTGGACCCTATATTAGGTTGGGTGAACCTACCTATGGTTTTCGGTCCATGGTGTTGGATGCTTCGGCATATATAAATATGTATTGTAACATTGAAAAGAACAAAATGAAAAATCAAGCTGGTAGTCCCGGTTTTGGGATCCAGGGGAAAATCTCTGTGCATATGTGTTTTATGTGTTATGCTCTCGCATTGTTTATTTTTCTGTGATTTAGAATTCGTATGCAGGTAATTTCTGTATGGGGCTAAAACCTACATTTGGTATCAGAGCTATTTTTGCTTCAAGGGGACGCCTTTGTTGCTGAGGGGTTTTTGCTCGGGCCTGTGGTAGACCCTGTTCAGTGGGAGATCTGCGAGATCGATTTTGGTGGTGAAAGAAGATGGCGAGCAGCGGAAAGATAGAGATTGAGAAGTTCAATGGTCAGAG
>APFE031212372.1:0-29706 GCA_000404065.3 Pinus taeda | reverse complement strand
GGTGAATCAGTATTATCAAACTCTTATCAATTTATACAAATATTTTCAGATCTGACAATTGAAACTTGCATATACCTTCCAAACTTAATTTAATTTATTCTTCAGATGTTTGTCATTAATCTGTATGTGAGAACCATAGAATAATGAGCAGGAACACAAAATAGACAGTCACACCAAGGAACACAAGATGTAAGGTGGAAACCCAATGTGGGTGAAAACCACCTGCTGCAATATGTCACTATCTTCTTTCAATTAGAAACTTCTTCTTACAATAATTTTGTAACGGTGCAGTCTTTTACCAGTACGCAGGCTGCAACCTGTGGAGAGCTACAACCCTCTCTCGATTTCCAGCTTCTTCTGGAAGGGAGCTACAACTCCCTTAGCTCTTGTACTAGCTGAAATACTAGTACGTAGGTGCTGACCTACAGAAGGCTACAACCTTCTCTTTTCTTCCAGGGACCACGTTTCATAAATTTTCAAACTGGATCCAAAACATGAGCATCACCCAATCTCCTTTAACAAATAACTTCTCAGAATGCAGTAACCAGAAAATAACACCAGTAACCAGACACCAATTTAAACCCAGATCTCTGCAAAAACAAGTAAAAGATAGCTAAAATATATTTCAAGAAAGGTCCGCAACTTCACCGAAGGAAGCCTATGGATATCCGCACTTCTGCCATGACGATTCTGCGCAACTTCGTACCTACTTCTTCTCTGGTTCTGCGCACCTTCGCACATGCTTCTTCTCTGAGTCTGTGCACCTTCGCACCTGCTTCTTCTCGGGTGCTGCGTACCTCCGCACTGCGCCTTTTCCGCTCCTGCGCACCTCCGGATTTAGACAGATTATCAGTCCTCAACCATACCCCAGACTGTCGAAATCACAGATCCGTTCATGTGTCAAAGGGATCTCAACTTTTCAGTAGATCTAACTTATAATGCTCCAGTTTCTCCTTGATTCAGATTCAACTATGTCTCACCAACTGATTATCATAAATTCAGATCTTGCTCTTCTTAAGATTTTCAACACACTTGTGATTAGCCAAATGATCTCCTTTCCTTTTTATAGGCTAGGCCTCACTCAAAACCATTGAGAAACAATACCACGGACCCAATACTTGGGTTCAACTCTTTTGGATGCAATACCACGGACCAAAACCATAGGATCAAAAACTGACGGACTAATACCATGAACCAACCATAAGATTTCCCATGTACGTGCGCTTTTCTCTGCATGAAAGTGCGTGAATATTTCTCTGCATGAAAGTGCATGAACTTTTCTCTGCATGAAAGGAACTTTTCTCTGCATGAAAATGAGTGAAATTTTCTCTGCATGAAAGTGCATGAAATTCTCTCTGCATGAAAGGAACTTTTCTTTGTATGAAAGTGTGTGAACTTTTCTCTGCGTGAAAGTCCGTGAACCATAAAATAACTTTGTTGCACTATAATTTATCGTTTGAGATGAGTGGGTTGCCATCAAGTACAACATATGTATCATAATGCCAACATTCTATGCTATCCACTTTTGTAGGCTACAATGTGCAATTTTTTTCCTAAATTTAGCTTTGGGTTTGCATTTTCCTTAGCTACAATTTGTTTTAAATGGCAGGTTTCTTGGCAGTTTTTAATTATTTCAAGCTTACATGGCTCCAAAATCCAAGGACAGTGCATGGGCTCATTATGATTTGATTGATGGGAAAATGATATGCAAATTTTGCCATAAATCTATTGGAGGTGGGATATTCTCAAATTGAAACAACACTTTGTTGGGATAAGAGGCCAAGTAAAGCCATGTGAAGCACCAAATGAAATGTTAGGTCCTGTTAGGGAAGAATACATTTCCAAGTTTGAAAGTTTGAGGAGAATAAGGCTAGGGAGAAGTCCATCCAAGATGAAATTGCAAGGAAGAGGGAATTATTAGAAGCCATGAAAAAGAGTGTGTATGATGATTATGAGATTCAAGACTCCTCTTCTATCCCTTCCACCAATGACCCCTTTCACTATGTTCCTCCTTCTCTTGGCCAACAAACAAAAGGAATAAAGAGAACAAACATCCAAAGTTATTTCTCATCCTCTACCACCATTGCCTCTTCTAATCCCACTTCCTTCCAGCCAAGTCATCAACCCACTTTGGATCAACATTGGAAAAAACAATGCAAAGAAACTTCTTATCAAAACATTGCTAGATAGTGGTATGATGCAAATATTCCATTTAATGTAGTTCGCTCACTTTATTACCAATCTATGTGGGACTCAGTTATAGCTACAGGAAAGGGCTTCAAAGGCCCTAATATCCATGACTTGAGGGGAGCTCTTTTGCGAAAATAGATTTCTTTCGTGTATGAGTATTTGGCTGAGTATAGAGATTCATGGCTCAAAATAGGTTGTTCCATCATGTCAAATGGATGGACTAGTGGAAAGAACCACACTATCATTAATTTCCTTGTTTCTATCCCTCAAGGAGCCATGTTTTGGAGATCAGTTGATGCATCTGATAAGGTGAAGGATGCAACCCTTCTATTTGAGATTTTGGATGACATTATTCAGGAAGTGGGGGAGCAGAATGTTGTGCAGGTCATCACAGATAATGTTTCAAACTATGTTCTTGCTAGAAAGATGCTTGAGTCCAAATATAGAACCATATTTTGGACTCCATGTGTTTCACATTGCATAGACCTCATACTTGAGGACATGGGCAAAGTGGAGTGGCTAAAAAACATTGTAGAGCACGCCAAGTGCATTACAAAATACATTTACAACCACTCATGGGTATTGAGCCTAATGAGGAAAAACATTGGGCAAAAAGAGCTTGTTAGGCATGCAATTACGAGATTTACAACTCATGTTACAATGTCTCAATGCTCAATAGAAAAACTTGTAGGCAATGTTTTCTTCTAATGATTGGACGAAATCTCGGTGGGCTCGTAGACAAGATGGAAAAGACACCAAAAAGAAAGTGTTTGACAATTATTTTGGAAAAGGTCTACAGAGCTTGTGAAAATTACCGAGCCCCTTGTTAAGGTGCTAAGGATGGTGGATGGGGAAAAATTGGCCATGGGCTACATTTATGAGGCGATGGATCAGGTAAAGGAGCAGATATGGGAAACTTACAAGGATAGGTTAGCTAAATATGGTTGTATATGGGAGATCATTGATAACGTATGGAACAATCAACTTCATCGTCCTATACATGCAGCCAGGTATTTTTTGAACCCAAAGTATCATTATAAAGCTCGGTTAAGAGATTTGCATGATGGGGAGGTCAGAGCTGGATTGATTGATTTATAGGAGTGCATGGTCCCTATCTATGCAGACCAATTGGAAATACATAAACAACTTACTCTTTCCAGTATGGAAGTTGGTACCTTTGGAAAAAACTTGGCAAAGATGGCAAGAGATGTGGATCAACCAGGTAAGCAATTCCAATTTGTTTTTCTTTTCAAGTTAATGTTTACAAATTTACAATTCAAATTATCTATAAATACTTGTAATTTGTAAATAAGTAATGAAATGAACTAAGTAACTAATTAATGTATTCTTCTTTGTAGCACATTGGTGGGAGTCATTTGGTGGCCAATGTCCTCAATTGCAAAAGTTCGCAATTAAAGTCCTCAGCCAAACTTGCAGTGCTTTAGGTTGTGAGCGCAAGGTTTGTTTTTTAGCACATACACATGAAGAATAGAAATTGTTTGGAACAAAAATGGTTAAATGATCTTGTCTTCGTGCAATACAACCTTCAACTAAGGCAGAACCAAATGATGAACAAAACACCTGATCTAGATCCCATTGTGTTGGATGATATTGATCCAACATCAAAATGGGTGGAGGACACTAAAGATCCTGTGTTTGATGTTGATTTTGATATTGACATGGAATTAGTGGGGGATGAAGCAGATTTGGTGGCGCCATCACAACCAGGATTAGTAGCTGCATCAAGGAAAGGCAAACAACCAATGGAAGGCACTAGTCATGTAGCTCGACCAACTCGTGCTTCCATTAGGTCCACTTCTATTGTTATTGGTGGCAGTGCCACTAAGGTTGCAGATGAGGCTGAGGCATCCTTAGACTCTGAACCAAATGATGTCTATGTAGCTCTCGATGATGATCATGTGTCTAGTAGTGGTGATGAATTTGATGATTGATCATGTGTAGAGTCTAGACTTGTAGTCTTGTAGTAGGCCAATGGCCTCATAGCTTGTAGCATTGTTTTTGGACTTTATAGACCATTTAGAGCCTCATTGCTTATGTATTTTATCAATGATATGTATTGCACTCAGTGCCATTTTGATATATTCACCTTTACATGGTATATAAATGAGCAAAATTTGTTTGATTGGATTGGAATCATGGTTTTAAATCTTAAAAATAGTTTTTTCATTAAAAAATAATTATTTAGTGCATTTTTTTTTAATCGGTTCATTAAGATTTGACCAGTGCCAGTTTGCCCACTTCCAGTTTAAAACCTTGTTTATTAGGTGGACCAGTCCGGTCACAGGTTCCGGTTTTTTATCTATGCATTCACCCCATAGTATTTAAACATCATTGGCAATTATATAGAGAGAACAATGACATCATCATAGCAGCAGAACATAAAAGATCACAAGAAGAAAAGCATGCAAAAAGATGACACTAAGATTTGGTCAGAGACCAAGGAAAAACCCCACAAGGGAGAAAACCCTTCCATATTCTTCTTCTTCTATTATATTGTCATCGAAAGTTCAACAAAGAGATACAAGGTACAAAATATCCATCAATACATCAGATTATCTAGAGCCTATACATCGTGTTCACAACTTAGTTTGTGAACAAGATTCATCGGCAATGTTGTTATACAGTATTGCCATTATCACTTGCCATACTTGACATTAGGGGAGCTACATATAAATAGTATCAATGTTATTGGACTGTAATGATGCCATACATATTAATGAACTGTACTTCCAAGCATACCACTATAATGCCAATGAAGCTATATATATATATATATACACACACACAAATGTGATATCTTACTTCCAACCTAGTCAACATCAGTATATCCATGTAGTCTCAAATCATATGTCCATGGTGGCTTGCTACAAACTACAATCATTGATATATATATATATATACACACACACAAATGTGACAACAAAGCATATGTTTGTTCATGTGTCCACCAAAAACATCAAAGTTCCCACAATTTGTCTATATTCGGTAGGATTTTCCAAATCCAGACCAGCAGTACTTCCACATAGCTTCTTGAATTTTACTTCCATCGGTGTAGTCACTAACTTGCATTCCACCATGCCACATTTTTCTAACAACTTCCCAATATATTTTCCTTGAGAAAGGAAAATCTCACCTAGATTTTTCCAGACCTCCAACCCTAAGAAGTAATGCATCAATCATAAGTCCTTCATTTCGAATTCAAGAGTCAACTACCTCTTACATTGATAAATGAGAGGGCCTGCACAACGTATAAGACCGAAATAACAACATCAGACGATCATCAATCCATGTCCTAAAGACTTGCTACAAACTACAATCGTGGATCTTCTATTCTTCCACTTCATGACCTTTTAGGTGGCCTCAATATTATGTAAATAATAATATATGTTGGGATTTCATCAAGAGTTTCTCCCTTTGAATGGGAAGCTTCTTTGGTTAGCATCAAGATCATTTTTCCTTCAAGGAATACTCACATTAGATCATACAAGACTGTCATATATCAAGCTTCCATATATATCACTATCAGGACAAGTCATCATCAGCTATTTAGTCATCAAGCATCCATCAAGAGTTAATGTCATGAAATCAAGGAAGTTGACAATTATCCATTCAAATTTCCCATAAAACAATGCCATTCGAATTTCCCAAAAACCAAGCCATTTGAATTTTCCAGAAACCAAGCCATCTGAAATCTCAGAGTTAGTTTAGCCATGTGGCCTACCAATTGAGGATCAATAGGGAATATGTACAAGTATTCAAGTGTGAAGGGTCACAACCCTTGAATGAGCCAACATGAAGTCGACCTTCAATTTTAGATTTGAATTTCAAATTATTTCCCTCAAATAATTTAAGCTGAGTTGGAGATCACAAATAATTCATTTTAATAATATTTTGAAGTCAAGTGAGGGCTAAGGAATTTCTCCCTAGCTGTCGAAATTAACACTCCCTCTCAACTAGGGAGGAGTTTCCATCAAACCATGTGCCTCATATGGGATGTCTCATCATAGCAACATCATGTCCTATCTCGATCAAGAAAAACAGACAATTATATCATTGAGAAGACCCATTTCATATCGTCACACAAAAGAAGAAGCATTCATAACCAATGGTAGGGGAGATCAACCCTCCAAACCCTATTAGTCTCGAAGACATATACACAACTATATCAATAAGATGTCCATCATATCATATCTCAACATAACTCGATCATCATCTAACCAAGAAGAAGAATTATCATAGGGAAACATCTAGTTTCCATCCTATATCTAATAATAAGCCATATCTTCTGCTCATCTCCATCTGTTGAACAATCTCAAATCTAAAGAAGAAGAATCTGACATCATAGTGGATCCCAAATCAACCCACAACAACATCGGAGAGCTTAGCTCAATCAAGAACAACATCAGGGAGCCTTGCTCAACCTGGAACCACATCGGGACTCAAATCTAAAGAAGAAGAATCTGACATCATAGGGGATCCCAACTCAACCCACAACAACATTGGAGATCTTAGCTCAATCAGGAACAACATCAAGGAGCCTTGCTCAACCCGGAACCACATCAGGGAGCCCAGCTCAACCTAAAACATAGGGGAGTCAATCTCAACCCTCAACATCATCAGGGAGCCTAGCTCAACCCTTTATCCAATAGGTGAAATCGACTTACCACAAAGGCAAGAATCACACTCTAAGGATAGAAAGAGGGTATGTCACAAGACCCTACCACCCTCATCAAGAATGACAGAGGCAAGTCCTCATGTCCAAGGGTAGAACCCTTACCAGGGTTTATCCATAGTGATCAAGTTGTTGAACATCTTGCATCTTAGTGATAGGGAATATAGTAGCACCTAACGCGTTCATATTACATAAGCAATACTAATTAACCCTAACCAATTTTCCTAACTCATTTCCCAGATGAGAGGTACTTCCCAAGAGTCCTATACTGTAAGGGTAGATGTATGTTGGGGTATCCACTCACCCTATTCATGTAAAAACCCCACAGGAGAAGGTGAACCACTCACCCTGTGTTCAAACATGATGGGGTGTGTACTCCACAGGGGAAGGTGAACCACTCACCCTGTTCTCATATAGCTCCAAGAAGTACCCCATCCCCCAAGAGCTCCTAGAGCTCAATGTTCAACCTAGACCCTCATGGGAGGGTCTTTCCACCACCCAAGTCTCTCTCAAAAGAATAAGAAGTTGGCCTTTCCCAAAGGCTTTATGAGTATGAAACCAACCTGGTCATCCATCCTGATGTGTTGGAGCCTTATTGCTCCCCATTGTGCCATATCTCAGATAAAGTGGTACCTAATATCAATATGCTTTGATCGATCATGGAACACAATATTCTTTGAAAGATGAATCCCACTTTGATTATTGCAATAAATGATGGTGGTATCCAACACGTGCTCAAATAACTCGCTAAAGAGCTTCCTCAACCAAATGGCTTCACAACAAGCCATACTAACTACATTATATTTAGCTTCAGCAGTGCTCAGTGTAACAGAGTTTTGTTTCTGACTCATCCATGAAATTGAAGCAGACCCCAGAGAGAAACAACATCCATATGTGCTTTTTCTATATACCACATTGCCAACCTAGTCAACATCAGTATATCCATGTAGTCTCAAATCATATGTCCATGGTGGCTTGCTACAAACTACAATCATTGATATATATATATATATACACACACACAAATGTGACAACAAAGCATATGTTTGTTCATGTGTCCACCAAAAACATCAAAGTTCCCACAATTTGTCTATATTCAGTAGGATTTGCCAAATCCAGACCAGCAGTACTTCCACATAGCTTCTTGAAATTTAGTTCCATCGGTGTAGTCACTAACTTGCATTCCACCATGCCACATTTTTCTAACAACCTCCCAATATATTTTCCTTGAGAAAGGAAAATCTCACCTAGATTTTGCCAGACCTCCAACCCTAAGAAGTAATGCATCAATCATAAGCCCTTCATTTCGAATTCAAGAGTCAACTACCTCTTACATTGATAAATGAGAGGGCCTGCACAATGTATAAGACTGAAATAACAACATCAGACGATCATAAATCCATGTCCTAAAGACTTGCTACAAACTACAATCATGGATCTTCTATTCTTCCACTTCATGACCTTTTAGGTGGCCTAAATATTATGTAAATAATAATATATGTTGGGGTTTCATCAAGAGTTTCTCCCTTTGAATGGGAAGCTTCTTTGGTCAGCGTCAAGATCATTTTTCCTTCAAGGAATACTCGCATTAGATCATACAAGACTGTCATATATCAAGCTTCCATATATATCACTATCAAGACAAGTCATGATCAGTTAGTTAGTCATCAAGCATTCATCAAGAGTTAATGTCATGAAATCAAGGAAGTTGACAAGAATATCTTCATACTTCAAGGTTATGGTTACAACCTCATTTCTTAGTACAGACATTTTCATTAGAGTCCTAACATCATGAAGTCAGGGCATCCATTTTGTCTTATTTCAAAATATTTTTAATTCATCATGGCAGCTACAACTTATCAATAGCTTATCAAAAATCAATCGAAGAGATGGTTAGTAGATATTGAATACCATCAGAGTAACCACATTTATCACAAGTATTATCAATAGAATCAAATCAATGTATGACAGAGTCACATGTACTATTATATCATATGTGTTAGGAATCAAATTCACCCACATATGCATGCCACTGATATACATCACACAAGAATGTAAATCAAGACTAAAGGTGATATACTTGTCATACCTCATGGCCTAACTTGCCATCTCGATATTACTGCTAAATCAGAACATAATTATATGTGCCTTGTAATATTCAGATACATTTATAGCAAATGCACATTGTCATTTTGCAATAGATTAACATTAGGATCCTGCTCTAGCTTCATCTTCCTTGTATTGTCTTTCTTCCTGCACTAACTCTCATTTCCTACACCTTTTAGTATCCATGTGATCTTTAAGAAGAATTTTCTTATCGATTTTCACAAGAAGCTAGAAGTATACAACTACTCGAGCGTTCATGCAATAACAACAATAAAAATGATAGACCTGATGGGCCTCCAAATTAGACATAAATTAAAGCCCATCTGACCATCCTTCAGCACATTAAACCTCTCTTTTTGCATTAGATAACATATTTTTAACTTTAATATGTTCATTAGGAAGGTTTATGGACAATTGCATTTGTGCCTAATATTATTTAATTTTGAAAATTATTGTAAGAATATTTGGCAGATTATGAAGATTTGGAGGAGGAGATAATCTAGGGACTTGCTCCCTCCTATAAGAGGATAATGATTGAATAATAAATCAACATGATATTAGAAAATTATTGCACAAATTTTGAAGCTCCAATGATTGAGAAAATCTAGGAATGTGTTCTTTGTCATTTAATGCATATTCCTAGTGTTGGGAACCAGATCCACTATTTGAGGGATTTTGGAAGGAAAAGCTTCCTCCTTTCAAAGATAATGCTTCTTCATCATTTTGTATAAGTATCAATTCAAATTTGTCTTTACGGGATGGTCTTTCTTAGTCGTCTTGCAAAGAAAACTTGTATTTTTGCAACTCCACTTTCATTTCTAGCGTGGATGTAATTAGATTGATTCAAATAATGAAGCTTGGTGCCCATTTTAGCTTCTAAAGCTTGGTCTCATTCATAGGACTTTAAGTTTCCTTGGGCTTGGCCATCCCAGCAGCCTCAGAGCCCTTTTGTATAATTTACTTTTCTTCTGTTCACTTCTTATTCACATGCATATCATGTTCTTGTTTTTCCTATTTCTGCATTTAGTATTAATGATTTATTGTTGTAGGACTGAGTTAAATGGTTGAAGTGAGTTCTTTTGCAGGATGACAAACATGATTTCATCATTGAAACAGCTTTGAAAGGTCATAGTAATCATTGAGCTACTTGGATTAGTTTGTTTATTCACAAATCTAAAATTTCTGGAAGTCCCTTGTAGCAAATAGTAATAATTTTCTATTAATTTTTAGAACATGCTAATGAATTTCATTTGAGTTTATTCCACTTGGATTAGGTCATAAAAACATTCAAGTTAATAACAAAATTTACCCATTGCATTTTCACTTGATTAGGTTATGCATTTGATATATTAACTAGCTCACTAGTTCTCGAATTTCTAGATTTTAGACTAGTAATTTTCTATTATGTTTAAGCACGTGTTAACAGGGGTATTTTTGAATGATTCCACTTGGAATGGAGACCTAAGACATCCTATTCAATAACAAAAATTTTCCCATCCCATTTGGATTTGATTTACTTAATCATTCGGTGAATTATTTCTCCCTGTAGCAAATCTGTGACTTCTTGTAACATACCTATAACTTCTTGTAGCACTCCTCTAGCACATGTAAACTTGACCAAATTTGCTCAAAAAACTTGGTTTTTGTCTCTTAGGGTTGAATAATAACCCCTAGGCTCTAAATCCATGATTGAGGAAGAATAAAACACCAATTAGGACGTATTTTTTAAAAGTAGATTAAGTCTATCTATTTGAATTCATGCTCTTAAGATTTCAATTACAAATTGTTGTCCTTGCCTAGGATTAATTTCTTTTCAAAGTAACATTTTCATTTATGCAATTAGCTTAGGATTTGATTTCATTACATTCACTCCATTACATCATTATAGCGAAAGAAGAACATTGTATGTTGCATATATAATGTCAATACCTCTTAAGTTTGTATGAACCACAGGTTGACAATTAAAGTTGGTAGCCTTGGGAGTTGCAGCATTCTTGTTGCAACACTGGGGCTTATCACTTTTTGGTGCAGTTACTGAGGAGATGTCAAAGTATGCATTGTTTTCTTCCCTAGTTGATTCATTTCTTTTATTTTCTGCAAAAACAAAAAACAAAAAGATTTGCATTAGGCATATTTCATTTCAAAAACATAAATTTGCATTGCATTAGCATTCTTATTCAAGTAATAATAATAATAATAATAATAAAAATAAAAATAAAATCTCCAACGCCAACTCCCTCCCCCATTTGATCACATGATGCAGTAAGAGTTACATCACCATTCATTTTTACAGGTAAAAGAAGAAGAGGTGATAGAGAAGGTAGGAGAAATGGTTGGAGATGATGACAATGAAGAAGATCCTCTTGGATTTCTCATTCAAGATACTAATGTTAGTGTGTACATGAAGAACATCCCTCCATCTTTTCTTCCAAACTTTCATGGTTTAATGTCAGTAGATTCGGAAAGCTTTCTCTTTGAATTTCAAATCCTTTGTAGATCTTATGGTTACTTACTAAACACTCAAAAATTGAAATTGTTTCTGACAACATTGAAAGATAGAGCTCTTAGATGGTTCATGAGTTTAGGGACTAATTCAATAAGATCATGGAATGACATGCAAAAGATACTTCTAGAAAAATATAAATATCATGATATTAAAGAAGAAATATTTAGAATGAATCAAAAATAAGATGAGGACCTTGAGGATCTAATAGAGAGGTTCATGTATAATGTTAAGAGGGAAAGATTACATCATGTAGGATTTGACACACTCAAAACCCTCTTACTTAGAACAATTAGCGCTGAGTGGATTGATATTCTTGATCTCATGAGTAGAGGTGACGTATACCAATTATCATTTGAAGAAATTTGTGAAATATGCAAGCGCTTATCCAGAGGAAGGGCAAGAATAAGTAAATCAGCATCAAGATTGGTAAGTCAAGTTGAACTTGGAAATTTGCTTGATAACTTTAAAACTGGAATTCTTAGCAATCTAAGTGAACAAGTAGAAATGTTAAGAATGTCGATATTTGTGTTATCCATGCAAAATCACATGTTATTAAATATTGCCCATCATTACCAAGGTTGAAGGAAGTTTACCAAAAGGACAATGGAGTAAGTCAATCACCAAATCAGTTATGTTATGCAACTCCAAAAGGACCATGGCAGCCTAGTCAACCTAGTATGATGCAAGAACCTAATTCAAAATTTCAAGGTTATGCACATCCATCTCAAAGTAATTGGAACACACCCTTTCCTTGGAAACCTTGGCCATCCCAACCCCAAAACCAATCTTGGCAACAAGATTGGCAAGGACCTTATGGTATAAATTCACAATATCCTGAACATTTTCCTCAATATCATCCATACCCAACTCCATGTTATCCCTGCCATCCACCTCCACCATGACCACATCCATCTCAAAGATCCACTCCCCCTCAAATATTTGTGCCACCATTTCCAAACCCACACAAGAAAGTAGCTCAACCCACTTACAATGTTGAGGTACAACACTTCCCAACATCTCCTCTTGATCTCAATGGTATTCATCTTAACTCGAGAAGAGTATTACAAAAAAAAAAAAAAATCTCTTGATGTCATTGAAAGACAACATTCATAAAAATAAGATTCAAATGAGAAGACCAAAGAATCATGGGCTACACTTGATGAAGAGCAGACATCATAATCAAAGATTGAGAAAGTTCCCTCACGTTTACCATCAAATCATCTATGTGTTCAAGAGAATAATCAGCAAAAAGAAAAAGATTTGAATTTCATGGAAGAAGAAGACATCCAATATGATCCAAATCAGCAAGTGGACCAGAGGCATCACAAGTATATTGAAATATGGTTCCAGACAATCATTAAGTTGTAGCAACAGACTCTTCTTCAACTATGCTTGATATTGTCAAAGTCGAAGCATTTGGTCTTTGAAATTCAGGTACATGTCAAAGCATATATTTCAAGCCTGCACATCATTTTATCTATTATCTTGATGTGCATATGGCTCCATTGGAAGTATTCATATACTTGAAAGATATTTTGTTTTTCGAGTAGAGTAGGATAAAAAAATAAATAAATAAAAATAAGGTAAAAAAATTAAATCTCAAGTGAAAACCTCATTTGAGGCGCCTGAGATTGGCTCATTGGTTGAAAACCTCCATGAGGCGATCAATGGGTTATGCTGCCATTGATCAGTTATAGTTTTCCTGGGTTTTTTCCCAAGCTTGCTTTCGCCAATCCTTCAGTGAAGCCTTCCCTAATGACCCTAGGTTAGTGACATCAACCCAAATGCTCACAGACTAGCAAGGTGAGCCATCTCTAATACCCATTGTAATATCCCAAGGAGATTTTTCGCCCTTAACGTTATAAAATCACAAAAATAAATTGACTAGTTTACACAACCTTCTTTCAATTGTTAAAAAGCTATCTATGATACAATCATATAGTCAATTGTAGATTTCCACAAACTTCAATAATTCATCATTAATTCCAATTTAACAGCTTGTTCAGGGTTATTACACCATAATCCAGGTTATATAGCCTTCACAATAATGGAAATCCTTCACTACAAACAATGGAATTTTTAACAATAATCAAACACTACTCAACCAGTCTATCCACTAATCAATTTACAAAACTATCTGTGATTTAAGTAAACTTCTTAGATGTAATCGGTTACTAGGAAATTAATTTCCTAAGGGACAAAATAGCCTATCAATCCCTATAGGCTTTAGTCCTCAATAAAGGGGGAAAAACCCCGAATACCCCATGTTGGGCAAGTTTTAAGTCAATTGGGCAAAGAAACCCAAAATTGGGGTTTAGGGTAAAATTTATTCAATCAGTTTAAGAATAAGAGACCCCACTAAGAAATCTATAAATATGAGAGGAATAAATTCATTTTAGATCATCATTGTGGATCGTCTCATTTGTTTTGTTGAACATTAGCTATAAAGGTTTTAAGACCCCTTTTTTCTTATCAATTTCGATGGTGAAAAATTCCACCATAATTGACATCGTTCTCTTTTTCTCTTTGTTTGGCACAAGAATACCTAATTAGAGGGGCAGCGAAGTTTATCTATTATTATCTCTTTGTGTTGGCTCAAGTCTACTCTTCCTAGAAAAGCAGCGAGGATTTTATTGCCTCCATAGAACAGACCGAGCATCTCCCTGAATTCATAACCTCATTTGGACATTAATTCTTTGTGAAACAAGAAGGGCACTTCTCGGAAATTAGGATTTAGGCTTGATGTAATTTCTTGTGGATAATATGCAACCCCTAGGATGCTTAGATCAGTGATTATGGATACCTGTATATTATATGCAATTATAAATCGCTGAATTAATGTGAATTACATTAAGAACAATGCTCAGTCAGCATCGAACGCAATCTGGGGCAGATCACCCAAGTTTCGCTAGAAAAATAGATGGAATTGATTTTTTTTCAGGGCAGAAAAAGCGATATATTATTTATATAAGAGATATAAAAAAGTCTACATGATGCATAATATAGACAAGATATACATGTTGCCCCCGTATGCAACAGTGCATATACATCTTGTCAATCATACATATAACTTCGATATATTAGATGAACTATATATCAGCGTACATCAAAAGAAATCCTAGAACAAAAAACTATATAAGAGGGGTCCCATTATCAAAGACATGATAAGAAGATTCTTTATGACAGACTACCATAAACAGGAGAAGATCAGCATGATGTAAGGACCTGTAAAAAAACCAAAATTTCTCCCAGCATATGGATAAACAAAAACCTTTTGTCAGTTGAGAAATATACGACAGTTATCAAAAACATATAAGAAAACATAAAAGAAGCATAAGCAAATTGTAGATCAGCTAGAAAGAAGGAAGAAAATCCTGTATGTATGTGAATATGCCATCTGCTAGAACCTGTAGGTGCCACGTTCCTGAAACAACCAAAAGGCCTTTTTTCAAAAGACAGTCTGCATCCTGATTAAGCTCCCTGCGAATGTGGCTGATAGTTGTACCCATTGAAATGTTCCATAAATACCGGATCCGATCCAGCCATCCAGCAAGATGAGATTTTGTGATGGAATTTCTCTGGGAAACAAAATTAACAAGAACTTGGGAATCCCCATAAATAGGGACATCGCGAAGATCTAGAAAAAGACAAAAACTTAATAGACCTGAGAGGGCCATCGTCTCCGCCATCATGTTGGTCCCTCTTCCTCCATTCCAATGGACGTAGAAGGAGCTATCTATGTCAACCACCAAAATAAAACCACAGCCACATATACCTGCCTGTTCGGACCCATCAAAGAAAGCCCTGGGCAAAGGGGAAAGCTCCATTTGAGGAGGCGAAATATGCTGACAAATTAACATTGAGGAGGGAGAAGGAATTTCTTCGAAGAAGGCGCATATGTTGGTGAATAAAACCATCAATGGAGACCTTTTTTTGTTGAATATATAGTCGTTCCGCCACCTCCAAATAAACCATAGCACAATAATAAAGATAGAACACCATTGAACCTTTTTCTTGCTGCAACTGTTGAAGGCATCCCGGATAGACGTTGGTGGATCAAATTGAAAACCATAGAAATTGTTTAGGAGCATCCAAATCTGCCGAGCCATCTTACAGAGAGAAAAGGTGAAGGTTGTCCTCTTCAACTGATTTACATAATGGACAGATACCAGGGTCGCGCCAACCGCGCTTCTTTAAATTCTCCCATGTCATATTTTTATTGTGATAAATAAGCCAAGCAAAATACACCATTTTAGATTGGCAACCCGATTTCCAAAAAGTGATCAGGAAAACATTCATACCCAGTGGGTGACCCTCAGATAAAATACGCTAGTATATATCCTTAACACAAATGGTGTTCATACGATCAGCATTCCGCCAAGTAAGGTCGTCGTGGGCAGAGGATCTAAATATCCCCCGAGCCTGAGCTTAGATAAGATAAGATTCCATGATAAAGCAATGTCCGATTGCATATTCAATTCAGAAGCCTCATACCAAATGGGAAAAGGGCCATTCCAGTAGTTGATCAGGGCATCCCAATAGAAAATGCCCTTTCTGTGAAAAAAGGCCAGTGATTATCCCGGAATGTTGAGCTCCCCCTTTCCACACATAAAAGAGTCCCTCCCAATCAAGATTCTGTCTCCCGATTGAAAATGCCAATACAGATTCTTCCTGATTATCGCCTCGACTTTCCTCAAACTCAACCAGATTGGCGATCCATGAGCCAGCCCAATGCACCCTTTCTTGAACCAATATGAAAGATCTTTCCTACCCAGATATTCGTTCTGAATGATCGAACCTCATAAGCCCCTATCACATATACCTCTCCAAAAGGACTTACAGAGCAAAGCCATACCAAAAGAACGCAGGTCTAAGAGACCCCATCCACCATTGGATTTTGGAGAAGATATATAGGAAAGTTTCGAGAGATGATTTCTTTTTTTTGTGTTGTCCTCCCCAAATAAAATTTGCAGTGAGTCTGTTCATCGATTGGATGATGCATGAGGGAAGATAATAGAGGTGAGCCCAATAAACAGCCAGCTGATTAAGAACAGATTGCGCCAATACAACCCTGCCCGCCAAAGAAAGACATCTAAATTCCCATGATGAGATTTTCTTGAAGTAACGTTCGGGAATCCATAACCAATCAGATTTGGCATAGCAGTGGGATTTTAACATGAACCCCAGATATTTGATACCTAAGCCAATGGGTTGCATTTCGTAACCAAAAAGATCAGCCAACCAAGCCAAGTTCACTGTGGTATATAACAGATTTCGATCCATTTATATGTAACCCCAAGGCCTTTTGAAAATTGAGAAGAATATCAAAGTAACACCTCCATGTAATTCTGCAAAATAAGCCAAACAAAATAGCATCATCTACAAATAGATTGTGGGAAATAGAAAGATTCTGACATATCTTCAATGGGGAGCATTGATTTTCCTCCACCGCCTTGTTGACGTGTAAACTGAGAGAATTCATGGCCAGGATAAAAAGCAGGGGAGATAAAGGACATCCCTGACGGAGACCACGAGAAGCAAGAAAGAAAGGCGTAGGCATTCCATTAACAAGAACAGCATAATTAACCTCTTCGACGCAAGCCATGATCCAGCTGATCATGTTTGCTCGTAAACCCACCTTTGCCAATATGCATCTAATGAAAGTCCAGTCCATACAATCATAGGCTTTTCGAAGATCAATCTTCAATAGCACAGCATCACATTTTTTCTCCATTATGGTAAAAAGGCCTTCTTGAGTAGAAGCAACCGCATCTATAATATTCCTCCCTTTCAAGAAAGCATGTTGATTCTTCGTAAGGTGAAGAGACAGTGTATCTTTGATCCTATCAGCAATGACTTTTGAAATAATTTGGTATGAAATGTTACAAAGAGAAATTGGACGAAAATCTGTGAAAGAAAAAGCGTTCTCTTTCTTAGGAATGAGGGAAATGTAGGTGGATGAAGTCTTATGGTTAATGCAGCCCAAAACTCTGGATTCCTCCACCATTTTCAGTAGGTCTGATTTGATTAAGTCGAAGAAATGGCAAAAAAATTCAATGGACCAACCATCCGGCCCGGGACATATGTCCTTTTCAAAAATCTTAATAGTTTTCAGCAGCTCGTGCTCGGACACAGGTTGAAAGATCTGACCATTTATTTCGTCATTGAACATCTGAGGAAAAAGCTCGATACCCCACAGGATATCCAGGAAAGACCTATCATCAGTTCTCTTATATTGTTGTTCGAAGAATCTCAAAGCCTCCCTTGAGATCTCCTCTTGTATATGCAAAAAGCCCCCAGCCCCATCACTAATTTTCCATATTGTGTTCCTCTCCCGCCGAGCGTTGGCATATCTATGGAAAAACTTAGTATTCCTGTCCCCTTCTCTTAACCACAAAAACCTACTCTTCAGCCTCCAAGATAATTCATCATGTTCTAAAATCTTAGCTTTCTTTCTCTGTAATTCATTGATAAGACAACACTGCTGAAGAGATAGACGTTCTGATGCCATGGCCTCTGAAACACCATCAAGCACTACTTGAATCTTCTGTAACATCGCCCTGTTGGATAGTCTCTTCTTGTATTGCCATTCTTTGACCACCCTCCTAATAATCTCCATTTTTTCTCTGAAAGTCAAAAACATGACGTGGGGATCGGAAGACAGCTTTTCACACCAAAGATTATTAATGAGAGCATTGAAAGCCAGATCCTCCAAAAAAGACCTGTTGAATTTAAACGGGTATCCCTTCCTATAACCTTTTTCCAACCATCTCATCACAATCGGGCGGCGATCAGAAATAAAAACCTTCTCAATAGAGGAGCACGGCATACCCATCTTATCAATTAGACTAACATGTAGAATGAAGTGATCAAGACGCTTCGCTACATAAGCATCCCCAGATCTCCCATTTTCCCAGGTTGGATACATCTGAGCTGGAATGATATCCACGAAATTTCTGCTAAGCAAAACATTCTTAAGAAAATCCGCCAATGGGTCCTTTCTCTAACTAGAACCCCATACTTCATCCAAATTTAGAGTAAAATTAAGGTCCCCTGCAATCAAAAGATTGTCAATGTCAACAATCTCTGATTCGAACAGCTTCTTCCAAAAAGGCTCTTGATTCCTGTATGGAGCATACACATTCATAATATTAATGGAAAAGTTTTGACCCCGAATCTGGGCTGACATCAAGATACCCGCCATACAACTATAAGTCTTGGCCAAGATCCAAACCGGATCCCAAAGGACAACTAAACCACCAGAGAGACCATTAGCATCGATAGCTGAAATATACCAGGATGGAAACATCTTTCGAAAGTAGGAAATGGAGAAAGAAGCGGAGTGCATAGATTCCTGGATCAAGATAATCTTTGGGTTGACAGAGAAAAAAAAGTCTCGTAAAACCAAAAAACATTTCCCGGCCCCCAACCCCCTAATGTTCATGGAAACCATAAAATTCATTTGGAAGGATCGTCGGCCTTTCTAGCTCTAAGAGGCCTCTCGTCCGATAAATCAGTGATAGGAACATCAAATAGAGATAAGTTGCAGATACCCCTGTTAGCACCGATCCCCCGACCACGAAAATGACGGCTTCCCCTTCCATTTTTCCTTCGAACAGTAATATTACAGGCAAAGTCGAGACTAATGATGGGGGATGATTTGACACCGGGCTTATGGATAGTAAGAGCTCTTAAATCTAGGGATTTCTTTGAAAGCAAGAAATCCAAATCACTACCGACCGAATTGGTCGGCGAGGAGATCGGCGAATTAGCCGGAGTGGGAGAGATCAGAATATCCTTTTCTTTATCCTCCCTTGGGCACTCCAATAAAGGAGCAAGCGATGATTGACCAGGGAGAGAATCAGAGCTACAGGGAACAATGGGAGGAACCGGAGGCGGGTTAGCTACCTCATGGTCCGAGACCGGCTCGATAGGATAGGGAGGGCCGGAGGGAATCGAAAAAGGGGCATCCTCCAAGGGGGGGATCGAGGGGGAGATGGGATCCTCCAGTGCAGTGGGGGTCGACGGCGGAGGGGGAGCATGTGGAACAGCAGGGGATGGTGCCATAAAATCCTCCAAACCAGAAGAAGACTGACACATCGACGATGGAAGAGAGACCGAACCAAGGAAAGGAGAGGAACCCTTTACATTACGTTGTCACTGATAATAGAACCGTCTGGGACAGTTCTTAAACAAATGACCCGTGTGGTGACAAGCCGAACACCAGAAAGGAATACCCCAGAAGTCCAACCTCTGCCTGATATGCAAATTCGCCCAGGAAATATCAATATGGGCCGGAAAACCTCCTCTGAATGGTTTGTCAATCAGCACCCACGCTACCCTCTTATCCCGTTCACCAAGACACCAAGGATCAACATATACGCATTTTCCAATCGCATTCCCAATCTCAAATAAGGATTCCTTGGACCATAATTCCAGCGGCAAACCAGGGGGTTTTACCCATATGAAATGGTTTAAAGGGGTACTCCTGAGCGGATTAAACCCCAGGTACCATCGATGCAGAACCAGAAAGCTACGATTGAAAACCCACTGATGTTTTAGGATGGCCTCCAGATCGCATGGCTTCAAAAAATGGAAACAATACCAACCCTTAAGCAGACCAGCAATAATAGGAACGTAGCCAATAATCGGCTTCCATTGAGACTCGAGCCAAACACGCATCCTAGAGTCATTCATCTCCGAGAAATGCCAATGCCCAATTAGGGCATTTTCCTGCAGACTGGATAAACGATCAGAGAGGTGTGAGTTGTCAATATGAATGGCAGCCGGAGATGGGATAGTCTTGACCGGCTTCGGGACTTTTCCAGAAGCTCCAACACGTTTATCCACCCAAGCCTCGATATTAACACAATCAACAAGACTCGATGACACATCCTTTTGGCCAATACAACGATCCACATCAACATAAGGGACAGATGGACCAATGAGAAGGTCCCCCGAGGTTTCCTGCCACCCAGAAGGTTTACCCTCATTGAGATGGGCAGATTCTGCCAAAGTGGTAGCCAAAATCATAGCCTCCGTGGCAGATGAATCGGAGGGAAGATCCATATTAATTGAAGCCACCACCCACACTCACATCAGTACAGCATGACATCAAAAATAAGATATGGAGCGGATATGAAAGTACACCACCCGTCCGAAAATAAACCTGGATAAAGAAAAACTTGGATGACAGTACCCTGACAAAGAACCTGACGCAGAAACCTCGAGAAATAGGAACAATTACTTCCTAAACGGCTATATGGATAGAAACATCCAATTGTCCTCCATGATATAAAGAGACATAGACCTCCACCAGGATCAAGGACACGCAAGTGGAGGAAGGTTTAAAAATTGATGGCAGTCAGTAAATGCCAAAACCGGGAAGGATCATACGATAGCATTACTTCAGCAGGGACTAAACAGTCGAGATTAACCCAAACAGCCGGAAAATGGCGAGCATGGTCGGAAAAATAACCAAAGGAAAAGATCGGAAGGGAAACCCGAAAACATGCATCCGCAAGGATGAATGGAAGAAAAATTACGAGAGGAATCCAGAAAACCCTGCAGAGAAACCTTGAGAAAAACCTTTCAGATACATCCAGCAACCCTTCCAAACAGGAAAGAAAGAGTCCATCCAGTCACGTAGAGACCTTTGGACATGCTACGCAACAACAGAACATGATGTAAATGCACCACCAAGACCCAATCTTGACTCTAAAGTCGGAACATGGCTTTGATAAAACAAAGAAATTCTGTAATCTCTGTACAGATACATGAAACCACCCTATCGACATCCCTATAATTCCAGAAAGGATAAGTATATACCAGACCAAAACCCTCAAAGATTTTTATAGACAGCTATATAAATTACAGAGGAGAGTATGTTAACATGAGAAAGAAAACTCCAGAAAAAAACATATATCCTCCAATGTCATTCCACAAGATAGCATGCCTATAAAAATAAAAACTTCCTTGATCATTGATAAACTAAAACAAGAGAGAAATAAACTGACCTGGAGACGCATGGAGGTCGATGAGCGGAGTGCAGCCAATGTATCCAATATCACGAGACTCCATGACTGAAACTGAGAAAAAAGACGAGAAAAGAAGAGCTCCACTACTGCGTCAAGGGGAAACAGCAGGGAAGGAGAAGAGTCTGAAGGAAACCGACCTCCCACACAAGAACAAGGTATATATAGCTGAGCACATAAGCCTCAGCAGGAGATAATACAGGTGGTATATCATGAAACTAGCAGGAGCCTATCCAGGTGGAATATCATGAATCTCGCATCGCATGGCTAGAACGTGGCGACAAAAGAAAGCAAACAGGATTGAGGATCAGCTCACCTGTAAAATCAGGACTGGACCAAGATGGACAAACACTCCATTGCATGACTGCCACGCGCTGCGCTCCCACTCGAGTCTATTCCCAAAAAGTCCAACCAAATTGATGGAATTGATCTCGCATAAATCTAGACCAAATTGGAAGATGACTTAAGGTTTAGATCTAGAGGCAAAATCGACTACCTTTTGAACCATTCCGCTGGCATCCTGACACAAGACGGATTACAATTCGAGAGTCTTGTAGTTTTGATCGAGTCTATAACAAAATCTGATCCTCATTTTGAAACTACCGGATATTTCTGCTAAACAGAACCTTTTGTTAAGTAACAACTGCGAATAGTGTATTAAGAATAGCGAGTGGGCCAGCGGGCCAGCAAATGTGACGGTGGCAACGATTGTAGGCTCCACCCCCTCTTATGTCAAAGATTATGTTGACTTCATTCATAAATCCAAAAACTTCCACCTCGAAGAAAATGACAATATTGTCGGCTTCGATGTGGTCTCCCTGTTCACAAAAATTCTTGTTCCCGAAGCTTTAAGCATAATCTCTAATCTAGTAGATGAAGAAACCCTCAACCTTATCAGTATTTGCCTCTCTTCCACCTTCTTTTCGTACAATGGCATCATCTATGAACGACTGAAGGAACAGCCATGGGTTCTTCCTTATCCCCGGTCGTGGCTAACATCTTCATAGAGCCCTAAACTCTTGGCATCTCAAGCCTAAATGTTGGTTTAGGTTTGTTGATGACACTTTCGTCATTTGGCAACATGTTCGTCAAGCCCTCAATGCCTTTCTTGGCCATCTCAACAACATTACTCCTCTTATTCAATTCACTATGGAAATGGAATCCAATAATTCTCTTCCTTTCCTCTATGTTCTTGTTTCCCACCTGCCCAATGGGACCCTTTCTCACCAAGTTTATCGAAAGAAAACCCATACAGACCATTATCTCCATCCATGTTCTCACCACCACCCTTCCCAAAACTCTGGTGTGATGAAGACCCTTATATCTCGTGCCCTTAGAATCTCGGCTCCCCAATTCCTTCCCTCAAAAAAAAGCCGATCTAATCCAAGCTTTCAAAGCTAATGGCTACTCGGCCTCTCAAATTCATAAGGCATTCCTTGCTGCGTCTCATCCTAAATCCTATCCCTCTGACCCCAACCTGCATGTAAACCAAGTCTTTATCCCTTACATAAAAGGAACCATTGATGTCATTGCCAAGATTCTATCCAAAAATAACATCAAGGTTGTCTTCAAATCCCATAGAACCCTCAAGCAGTTATTATGATTAGCCACAGGTAAATCCAACCCCATGCAAGGATCAAGTGTCTACCAAATCCCTTGTTCCTGTGGGAAGTCTTACATTGGCCAAATTGGTCATTCAATATATGTCCACCTCAACGAGCACATTGCAGACAACACCCACCGAAGAGTGGCTAAATCTGTCATAGCTAAGCAATCTCATAATACCAAGCACCTCATTTGCTTTGATCAAGCTCGTCCCCTAGCTTGTATCCCTTATCATAACTCTCGTATCATTAGGGAAGCTTTAGAAATTGAAAAGCATCCCAATAATTTCAATAGGGAAGATGGCTATATGCTTAGCCACTCCTGGAAGCCTATAATCCATCAACTTTCCTCTTCTTAACCCCCTCTCCCTCCTTCACCCTTGCCCTCCGTCCTTTCTTTTCCCCATTTTTCATTAAACCCCCTTGAAAAATTTATTGCATTTATATGAAAAAAATTAACCTTATTTCTATCTCCAATCAAACTATATTCCTAAATAATTTTAGCTATTAGTCCTATAAATAATATTACTTAAAAATTCTTATATAAAAATCATTCACACCCAAACTCAAATTCTTACTTTTATATATATTATATATATATAATATGGGTTTATTATAAATATAAATTATTATATAACTTGCTCCTTTGGTCCCTGCATTCATTCTAATTTATTATGATTTACTAAACTATTAACCATTAATAATATTATAAAAAATAGGAAATTTTTTATTTATTAAAAATGTGAAAATTAAAGAAATATATATATATATATATATATATATATATATAATATATATATATTCAAACTTGACTTATTAACAAGTATTAAATTAAAAATTATTAATAAATTTAGCTATTAATATAAATAAATTAATAAAAATCCTTCTTACTTAAATATTAAAATATTGCTTCCATGGGACTTTGGATACGGTGAATGTACATTGTTAAAGCACTCCTTCGATAGGTCACCGCGAGAAGCCCCGTAATTACTTAAGTAATAGTATTATATAATATATAATATATATATATATATATATATTATAATCATTGAGCCTTTGACTAAATACCTTCTTATATAAAATATATTTTTTATTTAAATTGTATATATATATATATATATAATTATTAATTAATAATAATATAATATTTATTAAATTGATTTATAAATATTTCTATTTGTGTACCCTACCATTTGTTATTTACAAATAATTAACTCAAGTTAATTATTAATAATTTAAAAAAGGAATACCATTTATTGTTATTAAAAGTGAAATTAATGAATAAATTAATATATTAATATATCTTCAAACTTTGACTTAATTATCGGTCAATAATAATTGTTAATGGAATATACCTTCTTATTTATAGTCTAATTTCTCATTTATTTATTCACTGATTCTGATCCTCCATCTCTTTGACCGTTCATACATTTTTATTTTTAATCATTATTAATATTTTTAATATTTTCTCTCCAGTGACCGTTATGCCAGTCTTTCATTATTTAAAGGTTGTTATGCCAGTCTTTCATTCATTATTTAAAAGTTGATCAGCTATCATTATTTAAATGTAAGGTTGATCAGCTATTAAGCTTAATATCTTTCTATCTTTCTGCTTTCTATCCCTGAAGATGCCAATCAAAACTCAAACGTCGAACAGGGAAAACCTACAGAGTTCATATCTGGAAGTCTGAAGCGAATGTGAAAATAGTTCGGAATGGCTAAGAATGCAAACTGTCATCTTTACATGGCAACAAACATAAATTATGCGACGATTACTTCCGACAACTACGTCGCTAGCGTGAAGACTAACTAGATCAACTCTGTGGGTTGTAGCATACCTAATGGACGGATAGCAATTAACTGTGGCAGCGGCATTCGCAGGAGTTGGGTGACAAGCCCTAACGAACATCTGGCACAACACTTACCTAAGATCCAAGGTTCGGGTTCATGTACTGGGCAAAGAAGGTTACGAAGTGAAGGTTTGCAACAGTCCGAGATTTGTAAAGAAGATACGAGATAATACAGAAAAAGTGCAATTCGGTGACACACATGAAATGTTGTCCAAATAATAGCTCGCATAGGTTTTTGGCGGTTAGGGTATTTTGTACCGTTGAATTCACTCTGATATATTGGAATTATCCTGTGGAATCTAGATTACACTGTTTGTTGGATTTGTTGAATGGTATATTCGTCGTTGGCTTTATGGACTTTTATTTCAAAATATGTATTAAATGAACTGATGTCAACTATTGTGCAAGAAGGGCTGGTCACCCTAGGGAAAAATTACCCTGGATCATTATAGTGGTATCAGAGCTAGCTCTCCTGCCAGCCTGGAGGGTGTTTAAAGATGGAACCACGGGAAACAATACTCGGTGAGAAGTATGCAGAACCTTCGCGGCAATTAGAAAGGCAGCTTGCGGAAACCATGAAAGAATTGCAATATTGAAACAGAAGGGCTTTTGAGGAATTGAAGAAGTTAGAGGCAAGAATAAAAGAGATCAATCTTCTGAATCTAATGACAGAAGCACGCCCCTTAGAAGTACCCAGTCATTTGCAATGAACCAATCTTCAACACCAAAATTTGGCCAAAACACTCTTGCTTTTGAGAGCAACTTGTTCTCTAGCAGCACACCAACAATGTTGTCACAGAGCAAGCCAGCAAACCTTGCACAGTGAACTCCTTCCCTGTTCAATGGCCTTCAATCTCCAAATCATGCCCAGACAAAGGGCGCATTTTCTATCCTTCAATCACCAAGTCATGCCCAGACACACGGTGTATTTTCTTTTGGCAATTTTGAATGGGCACAACCAGCTGCTTCTGGTGATTTCGGTGGCATATCAATTCCAGTTTTTGGGCAGTGCACATTTGGGCAACACACTCAGCAGAACGTAATGGCTGCCACCACCGTGACTTTCAAGACTGATCAAACACCTGAATTGAAGAATGAGGGCGCACAGCAGAGAGCAGGTAAATGGAAGGATTTTTGGACTAGCTACAAGAAAAACAAATCAAGCGTCACTGGTGATGAGTCCAAGCCCGCTAAACAAAGTACAAGAGTGACTAAAACAGAGGCAAAGGCATGGACATGACTATATCCACCTAAACAGAATAAAAATCCTAGAGACAAAACCATCCCTAGTGATAATGGTGCTAAAAGAAAACAACAGAACGGCCTAGGAGGAAGCTGGAGTGATACCAACATTTCCACTAAGAATATTACCGTCTCTACTATGAAGTTTTCAAAGGAAGATTACAGGTTGCAGTGAGTATTGGCCATGGTATGGGGCCATATAATACTTTATAAGTTAGAGAAATAGATGAACAAACTGGTGACCGGCATGCTATTAATGGCAAGCTAGAGGTTGTTGGTGATGTTGATGACAAGAATCAGTTTTTGAGGAAATTGAGTCACATAGAGGACCTGGAAAAACCAAGCTCAAAACCCTTGGACACACTTACAGAAATTGAGGATTATGTTCAGGGAGAGCTTGTTGTGTCGGTCGAAGGTCTTGGCATTTCCTTAGCTACATTTGCAGGCACTTCAAATTATGGTAGTCCTAAGAATGATAGTCTTGGAGCTTCTGTTGAAAAAGGGACTACAACTGATGCTGGGACTACTCTATCTGGAGAAAACAGGAACCACATTGTAGCACTGATTAAATGGGAATCTTCTCTAGACACAAGATTCAGTGATACAAATGGTGAACCTGATATTGACATAAAAAGGAGGGCCCAAGGGAAAGAATCCTTTCCACACAAGCCATAGAAGCTCATGTCAGTGCAAAGGATAATGTTATTGGTGAAGGACCTGTAAATGAAAGCTTACCTTTGCAGACGGAATGTACCCCTATTGAGCATGAAGCACCATGTTCTGAGTTGGAATTGCATTCCACTAATAAATTGCATACTGATATCAGATCCACTTCAGCTTACAGCTTGCCTTTGGGTGTTGTAACTAATAATAGGAGTCACACGAATGTGTTTGTAGATGTTCATAGCGACAAGAGAGCATCTCTTGATGTTGATGGTGACAAGAGTACCCCTGTTGAAGTTCATAAAGTTCCATCTTCTGAGTAAGGACTGCCCTCTAGTAATGAATTGCCTGCTAATACTGGACCCACTTTAATTCAATCTGCTTTCAAGCGCTGAAATTACTACTAGGAGTAATAAGGATGCATCTGCAGATGTGGGACTACAGCAGGTACGTGCATCTATTTACGATGCTCCATCTGCTCTTGATGTTCACCTCGCAAGAACTTATCATCACTTACCCAAATGTATAGAAGATATGGGTATCCAAACAACACTGTTTGGAGAAGAGCGAGAGCTAGCCTTGCCAAAGTTGGACACACGATTGCTTGAAGTATCTCTTCCAAGAGAAATTTCTAGTGTAACTGTATCTTATGGCAGAGTGATACTTCATGATGAAGGGGAATTCGAAGTTCAACTTGCACTGGGCTATCGTGGGCATTTATCTCTGTGGAGAATACTGCACCTAGAATTGCTTGCAGGTGAGGTGAGTGGAACCCTGAAACTCACCAAAATGAGAAGGCTCAGTATTGAAGATGATCTGGAACGCATAACGGTTGCAGGAGAAAATAATTTTGCAATATTATATATGTATTGTAGGAGTTCTGCATTGCATTAGTAAGGGATTCTATGTTAAGAAAGGTAATAGCTTTAAGACAAGGTAGGTGGAAAGATGCAATCCACTTTGACCTTGTATCTACCAGTAGCTCAGGACAAGGAACCAACATTGGTCACACTCAAGTCCCTCCTGATAAAAAAACTGATACCACTGGGATGAAAACTCCTGGTATAAAAATCATATGCTGGTTGGATCCTATTAAAGGAATTAGAAGACCTGATTCAGGTTGCATACCTTTTCCAGAACAAGATCAGCATATTATCTGCTCTACCTTTGTGATAGATTCTAAGACTCGGAATGAAGCCGAGTTTGTGCTTGACCAAAGTTGTATAGATGTAGAGCATTTATTGTTGAGGGCTATCTCTAGTAACATACAAACTCGTCTGTCTGAAGTTCAGACAGTGGTAAGGAGTAACAGTCAGTTTTGCCAAGCAGAGGTTGATATTATTTTGAAGCATTGCGGGAATGATTCTGATATGGCACTGAGTAAAATATTAGGCTTTTCGCAAGCGGCAAGAAAATACTAAAGCTTATAGGCAAATCAGAACCAGGAATAGACGCTTTCTTCTGCCTTCTCTTATTTTGTCCTCTGCAATTACATGGAATCAGGGTAGTATGACACCTACTAATGGGGTAGCAAGCTAAGGGGGCTTGATTGTGGGGAAAAACTCCACAGTTAAGTGCGCTTGAGCTAGAGGCGATCTAGGATGGGTGACCTCCCAGGAAGTCCTGGGTGCAAGCCCCGGAAGTGATGATTGACGCTATGTGATTCATTTCACTAGTTTCAATCCCATTTCTTCACCCCTGTGAGCATAACCTGATGCAATGAGTGCTAAGTGGACTATTAAAAAAATATGAGAAATTAGTCAGTTACGACTACCTCTCATGGAAATGATCATAGATGAATGACATACTTAACACAGTTGAATCCAAAAAAAAATATTGATATCTAATATAAAGCACTGCGAAAACTCCTCAATACCTACGAAAGTGTTAATCAGTCTCCGTCACGAGCATTTTACAATTTTTTGGGCCCAAAGGTGTATAAAAAGGGGCTTCCTACAGCCAATATACCAAAATCAATTATTCTAGGATAAAATTTGTTGCCCATGGGTTTTCCAAATTGTGGGGACTCCAATGAGGAAGAGACAAACTTGCATAATCATTTCTGAGAGTTGGATACCACCAACTGCAAACATGGAATTGATGTGGAGTTTGCCATTGTTTGAGGACAAGCAATGTTGAGAAGGGGGGACCGTAATGTTCCCGAGAAATTAATTGCCTAAGGGACAAAATAGCCTATGAATCTTCGTAGGCTATAGTCGTCAATAAAGGGGTAAAAACCCCAAAATACCCTATGTTGGGCAAGTTTTATGTTAGTTGGGCAAAGAAACCCAAAATTGGGGTTTGGAGTAAAATGTATTCAATCAGTTTAAGGAAGAAAAGACCCCTCTAGGAAATCCATAAATATGAGAGGGACAAATTCATTTTGGATCATCATTGTGGATCATCTCATTTGTTTTTTTGGGCATTAGCTCTAAGGGTTTTACGACCCCTTTTCTCTTGTCAATTTCGGTGGTGAAAGGTTCCACCCTAGTTGACACCATTCAATTTTTTCTCTTTGTTCTGGCACAGGAAAACTATCTGGAGAAGCAGCAGAATTTTGTGGATCTTTGTTTGGCACAGAAATACCTAATTGGTGGGGCAGCAAAGTTTATTTGTTCTTATCTCTGTGTTGGCTCAAGTCTATTCTTCCTAAAAAAGCAGCCAGGATTTTCTTGCCTCCATAGAACAGACCGAGCCTAAGTCACCTGACACGGGGATTCGGGACACGTAGGATTCGAGATTCGTGGTGTCAGATTCGGACACGCTGACCCCCCGGAACAGGACATGTTAGGACACGTTATATATTATTTTATTAAAA